>BGZK01002916.1:0-37450 GCA_005406025.1 Eumeta japonica | reverse complement strand
ATTTATTTATTTATTTATTTAATTCCCAGAAAATAGTTAAATACACATTGATAAGTATATTTAAATCCTATAGAGGAAACATGATGTTCCCTGTGCATAGGTTCGGGAGAAATGAATAGGCATATATGATTCATTTGTCATATATGCCTATTTAACAAAAAACAACTTAATACATATATAACTTAATTACTAATCTCAGCTATTTTAAAGTGAAAAAATAACAATAATAAGTAAGTGCTCAAAAGTATAAAGTTCCATGTGAGATGTTATACTCGACTTTAAAAAGCAAAGACGAGAAATGGGATATGACCTTTTATAGAGATAATAATTGCTTTTGAGTGAGCATTAACCATTTTTTAATATTATATTTAATTGATTTAGTTAACATAGGTGTATTCTTAAATTCATTTGGTAACATATTAAAGTATTTGATAGCTGTATATAAAGGACTACTTTGGTACTTGGTCTTGGTAATTTTAGTTCCCTGTATATATTTGTGTCTGGATCTACCATCGTAGTTATTATATTTATGTGCGCAAGTTTTAAAGTATTTGATCAGACTACAATAGACAAATTGTTGCTTGATGTTACATATATGATTGTTTTCTATTTTAATTTTTTTTTTAATTCTTTTTTGGATTGTAAATAATGCCTTAATAGACTTTTTATACGCACCACCCATGCTATTACACCGTAGTTAATGCTTTCGAATAATGAATGATATAGCATTTTTAGTATTCTTCGTTCCATAAAAGACTTAGTTTGTACACGAGGAATTGGAAATACTTGACTTTTTAACTATCTCATTTACATGTACATCCCACTTTAAACAGCCATCAATATAGATACCTAGATATTTACAGTAATCAACTCTTTTATTATTACATTATTAATACTAATTTCAGTCCTTGGTATAGAATCACTATAACATGAAAAGTTAGATAGACAGTTTTCTCTACGTTCAACGTCAATTGATTATTTTTAACCAATTATAGACAATTTTAGAACTTTATTCATGTCACTTTGCACATCTTCCCAATTATCTGCTGTACACCTGATTGCAGTATCATCAGCATATGATGACAAGTGATTTTTGTCTACAATGCTAAAAATATCATTAATGTATAATAAAAATAATAGGGGTCCAAGTATGGTTCCTTGAGGGTCTCCAATTCTAACATTTTCAGGTTTACTGTTTACTCCTTTATATCTTACAGTTTGAACTCTGTTATCCAGGTAATCTTTAATTAAATTATTAGCAACACCTCTTATACCATATCTCTCCAATTTGTTCAGCAATATGACATGATTAACAGTGTCGAAAGCCTTAGCTAGATCTAGAAAAGTAACAATTGTTCGTTTATCAGAGTTTAAGTTATCATATAAATACTGAACAAGATCAGCATGGGCATCACTTGTGCTTTTATTTTTTTAAGAAACCAAATTGCCTCTCGGATATTATGTTGCATTCAGTTGTAAAATCAGTTAAACGAACATGTACTAGCTTCTCTAGTACTTTAGCTATGTTTGAAATCAGTGATATAGGACGATAGTTACTTGGCTCATAGTGACTTCCATTTTTGAATATGGGTACAATAACTGCGGATTTTAGGGCACTAGGCCAGGTTCCTTCATTCAAACAAATATTAAATATATGCTCAAGTGGCTTGCTAATATATTGAGCCAATGTTTTTAAAACTTTACTGTTAATACTATCCGGGCCACCTGCCTTGTCTTTTAAGTTTTAATAATCTTAAAATTTCATCAGAATCAGTAGGTCGTAAAAATATTGATTTACAATTATTTTCGACTATATCAGACGCCTTATCTTCACACATTTCATCAGAATTGATTCTTTTAGCCAGACTTAGACCTATGTTGCTGAAAAGTCAACAAAACATCAGCCACATCTTTGGCATCCATTACCTCCTTATCTTTATAGATTAGTTTTTATTTCGTTATCTACTTTGCTAGTTCTGCCTAATTTATTATTTATGTATTGCCATAGTTTTCTACTGTCACTGCTGTTTTTGTTAACCTGTTCCGCTTCATAGTTTCTTTTAGCCCTAGTAATTACACAATTTAATATATTACAATATGATTTATAATTGTCTTTGAGTTCAGTATTACTTTTATCTATTCTCCATAAGTTATATAACAATTCCTTAGTTTTACAGGATTTAACAATACCCACAGTAATCCAGTTTTTCTAGGTTTATTTTTATTTTAGAATTATTCGCTTTAACTTTCATTGTTGCCTCTTTAGTTAGTGTTTTGATGTCATTAATTAACATATCTATTGCTATATTCGGGTCTTGTATTTCAAATATGTATAAAAGATCAGTTTGACTACAGAGCGTTTTAATTTTTATAATTAATGGTAGCTTTAGGAGCTCGAGAGATGCCATCTTTATGCCAGTTAACTGTTAGAAAAATAGGATAGTGATCTGCAAAATGTTAGTGTATGTAAAAGAATTTGACTTAGCTATTCTAGATTTAATAAACATGTTATCAATACAAGAACCCTCGAAACTATTAGGTCTAGTGATGTCACTAAAGCAATTAATATAGTTAGCATTTAACATGGTCTCCAGGAATTGTTCAGTTATAAAGTCTGTTTTGAGTAAATTAATGTTAAAGTCGCCTACAATACAGTGGTGCTTGACATTTTTGTTTAACAAATATTCTTTCATTTGTACATTAAAATATTCAACATTTACATCATGACACCTATAGATACCTGTGATTTTAAACGCCATGCTATTTTTTAAATCTTAATATAATTGATAGTATTTTACATGGACCTAAATTCTCGGTAGTAGCTGTGTGTGAGTTGTGGATTTGACGTAGATCACCACTCCATCCGCCTTGTTGACATTTCCATGATTGTAGTGTATAGTATATTCATCCAACTGATAAAACTTATAGTAATCTAGATTCCACGTTTCGGTGCAAACAATAACATCTGGTTTTATTTCAAGACTAATTATCATGTGTCAATCATTTTTTTTTTACTTTTTAGTCCACGTTTTTAAATAAAAGCTTGTTTTAATTTATGTTATTTTAGTCGTAAGTAATTGGAACTTATTTATTAGTTTGTCGGAGCACTATACATACCTATTGTTTTGCTTGTTTATAATAACAACCTGTATGTTCTATACCTTTGACAAAAGGTTTATTATTAACATTTTATTTTTAAAACATAGTATATAGCAGACGCTTGCAGATTTGTAGGTATTAATTACTATTTAATATTTTGCATGTGTGTGAGAAAGGTTTAAAATGTTGTGGAATCGTCTGAAATTTAAAAACTTAAAAATAGGGATAATATGATTAATGGTCAAATTAGTAGTCACAGATCGGCTTTATTGGACGCATGCCTGTGACGATAATTTTATAACAACCGACAAGCATGTCTGTCAGTAAATGTCTGTGACTGCTGGAGAATGGAACTTCTGTCAATTTTGACTTATCATTCAGTGCGTGATATCCATCAGACAAGTTGCCTGGGGCGTATCCATTGGAAGTTTAATATTACTGATGCTCTAGTGGATGTGACTGTCTGCATGTTTCTGAGTATGTGCCTGACGTAAAACATACGCATATATAATAATATGACCATTAAGTGGACTAAGATAAATAAAAGATCAAAACTTGCTTGGGTGTTCAATATCTGTCAATCCTCTGGAATTAATTAATATTCAGTTCGTTGGACGAGGATTCGTAGTGGAAGAACAGATTCAAGAGTCAGTAGTGGGTTGCATTCTGCATGTTACTCCATGTCGGAGGCAAGCGTCTAATAATTAATTTCCATGAAATATCACCCTATGCTATAGAATACTAGTTCATAGCAGTTTATGTTTTTTAACCATTGACATTATTTACCGTATGTACATTATTAGCACCAATGACATTATTTAACTTATTTACGATTTACATTATGTACACCACTGATACCAAATAAGAATATTATAATTCTCGTCAAGACAAATCCAACAAGCCCGAACACGACGGAATTATGTCGTGTAGTTGAGAAGATGCTGACACCTTCAGGATCCATCATGAGACCCTGGTCACTGAATAAAGATATAGTTTTTTGTTGCTGTTAATATTTTATTTCCCTAGCAATAAATACGAGGGGCAGCTGATAAGTCCGCGGCCTAAGGCATTAAATGAAAGAAAAGTACGAGTATTTTATTTTTATTTTTCAATATAGTCTCTCTCAAGCGAAATACATTTTTCACATCTGGTGTATAACGCCTTCAAACCGCCAAAATATTCCTTTCTTTGCAGTCAAAATGGCTTTCTACAGCCATCTTCATTTGATTGTCATCAACAAATCTACGACCACGTAACTCCTTTTTAAATTGGAAAAAGGAAATAGTCGCTGGGAGCTAGATCTGGGCTGTAGGGTGGGTGGTCAATTTCCGAAGCCCGTGTCCTTCAGGGCCTGCCTCGAAACCCGCGCCGTGTGGACAGATCATTGTCTTGTAAAACAGCACTCCGCGCGATAACTTCCATCACTTCTGTACGACTGCCTCTCGTGCCTGAGCCAATAAATTCGCGTAATATTGGCCATTCATAGTAGTCCCCTTTGGCAAGTAATCAATTAGTAAAACACCTTCACTATCAAAATTGTCGCATAAGCTTCGATGCCGACTTTTGAACCTTGAATTTCTTCGGCGGCCTTTCTCCTTTTTCGTCCATTGCATGGACTCCTGTTTTATTCCGGATCGTATTGACAAACCCAGGTTTCATCCACGGTTACAATTCGGTCGCAAATTTCGTCTATATTATCCCCGACTAACTCCAAAATCCTTATTTGTCTGAAGTCGCCGCTGCTTGTCAAACGGCGTTAGCATTTGGTACCCAATGCGCACTGATTTTTCTCATATTCATATGCTCGTGTATAATTTCAAATCGTTTTTACTAATCTGCAACTCTTCAGCTATCTGCCATAATTTTATTCTTCCGTCGGCCAGTACTAATTTTCGATTTTTCGAACATTTTCCTCCGTCACTACCGTCACAGGACGCCCTGGGCGAGGATCATCTTACAGCTCTCTCGTTCTTGTTGAAATAAGCAGCCCATTTTTTGACCATCGTATACGAAGGCGCAGATTCCTGAAGAACTGATACCATGTCTTCAAAATTTCTTTGGGCGTTTTCCTTTCTTTACGAAGTACTTTATTACGGCGCGATGTTCAATATTACTGAGATTTGACGATTCGGCTGACATGATGACGTTTGTGCTTCGACAGATAATTTATTAATGACTTTAATAACGAAAGGCTATATTTATACTAAGAAGTGTCGCAATTAGTGGTAATAGTTGTGAAATAATGAGTCATCGCTAAGTACCTTGGGCGCGGACTTATCAGCCGCCCCTCATATTTAGAAATACACATTAAATTAAAGGAATACGAAAGATATACAACAAAATTCTATATTACATTAAAGACTATGCATTCCATGAGAATCGTCCAATTTCGTGCAGAAATTATATTGTGTGATAATTATCTCACAATGAAAATATCCTACGTCCTGAGAAATCAGGACATGGGACAATCAGAAAAAAGTAAACTTTCACGCTCTTGTGCTAAATTCGGTCGTTTCTAGAATTTTCATTTCTAAAATGTCATATGTATTGGGTATATAAATAATATTTTTCATAAATATTAATATGACTTAATGATCGGTGATACTTTAACGATATGTGTTTACTAAATAATTAAAGGTACGAATTTAATAATAGTAATAAAATCCATATAAAAGTTGCTTTAGGAACATTAAGACATAAAAGTGTGATTAGGCGATTATAACAGAAATAATAGTTAATAAGGTATGCAGGTACAGTTGCAAAGTTTGTCGACATGTTCAATAGAAGTATTCCATTTACTTTTGAATTGTTATAAAACGAATATTTAAATGTCTTTAATGATATACTTTTATATTTGGCAATATTTTAACCGATAAAAGTATTACCTCTATAAAAAATTGGTTTAGTTAATCATTTTCATCAAGTCGTGGATTGGATCCGTTATTTAACAACCTCTAATTCTACGAATTCTTTGGTCTAATGAAGGGTCAGCTATATAATGAAAAAGTAAATTGGTCAAATCATTGAACATTAAGCCATCTCGAAAAATGATTCTTCTATTCGATGAACAACAAGGAACTTCAATTAAATTAAAAAATATATCAAAATTATCGTTTTATTGCTTTATCCAGTTTATTCATTCTTCTCTCTTTTACTCTTTTCTTTACATTTCTATATTTTTGCAGGCTTCTGTAAGTTCAGATAAGAAAAACGGGACTCTAATAGAATTACTCGTAAATATGTCTATCCATCTGTCACAGCCAATCGGCTCCAATTTGGTGAACTAATATGAGGCGAAAAGTTGTACACGTGAACTTCTATAACCCTAACACGGACATATAACGTAAATAAATAAATTTTGAATGTAGGGTTACTTTTGGAAAAAAAAATTAGAAAATTGAAAGAAAAAGTTTACAAATATCAAATTAAAGGGCTTGATGAGAAAGTTTCACACAATTTTTTATATTGTTTTTAAATAAAGTGTTTTAGTTATATAAGAAAATATGTTATAAAATTTAAAAAAACAAATATTTTACAAATTGGCCATTCCCCTTTATCTCCGAGCTACTGAGCGTAAATATTTTTTAAACACGTACACAAATTATTGTTTACCTACTTATAGATTGAAGGAAAACATTTAATAAGTTTACGGTCGTAAAATAATATGGTATATCTCCCATCAATTTGCGTAGAAACTTACATTTTCCGTCGTTTTAGTTACCACAAACAAATTTAAATATATTTAAAACATGAAGGTAACAAATTCATCTTACGGAACCTTCTCCAATCGAGTTCCGCTCGTATTTGTCAATATTTCACAAGCTCTTTTTTATGAAGCTGTTATTAATAAAACCTGGCACGTGTCGTCTCACCGTTAAGCCGCCACGTGCCACGGCATTCCGCAAAGGTCAACTGCTCGGCGTGAAGCTGTTCAAACGAATACCGAGCCTTTGAAAGTCAAAATTTTCCATTTGCTCTGTGAACGCAACGCACGGTTTTAAATTAAAATCTACTCTGCATGTTTTACTCTTCAATATCCTGTTCAATATTATTTATTTATTCATATATATAAAATCAACTTTACGTTGTTTGTTCTCGGTCGAGAATGGAGTCATTCATGTTTTCTATCAACTTTTTTATAAATATACCTGGTCTGACCTACCTAGCCATATTATGAATAAATAATGTGTTCGATTATACAGTTGAATGTCATGCCATCCAGACACTTTTATTAAAGGTAAAAAGAAAATGTCCTGCAATACAATCAATAAAAGAGTTTACAATTTAACTGACAGACTATGGAGGTCAGCAGTCTCTTTCATTTCTAATAACTTAAATGTCTAAATAACGTCTTCCGAATTTTCACATTTAAATTCAAAATGAATACTACTGGGTGGAATATTTTGTTTCGGTAGTGATTCAACAAGAGCGAGAGATGAATTAAGAGATTTGGTGGTTGACGTTGGAATGTCAGTAAATATTTTTCAGGTTTCAAAGACAAAGACGAATTCACGTCTATGTCATTTTCAAAAATTTTGTTATCTTGTTTTAAGTTGGACATTAAGATCGTGATCTCAAATTTCCCCAGTTTCATTCTTTATGACATTCCAAATAGTCTTCATTACAGTTATGATTTCTTTTTACTATTTTTATAAGTAGTTTTCGCTACGATACATAGATGCTTAAAGAATTTTGAGTAGTTTTTGACATACTTAGCAAAGCTTTTACTTTTGTTATATGTTTTATCATCATAAAGGTCAAATAATTTCTTTCTATGTGTATTCCTACTTTTGCCCAATCATCAAAAGATAACGATTCGTTTATTTTAATATTGTTTGTACGAAACATATTATCATATTCCGCTATTGTTATATTAAATATCGAATTGTATAAACTCATTAGGATCATCACAGCATTGTAGTTCCAAAAACCCCTGGACGGTGTTTTTTCTAAAAAGCAATCGTTTTTCATTAACTGTTTTGTAATTTATCACTTTTATCGGTGTTATTTTAAGTGGTATTTGGAAAGAGCCTTACTGACCGCTATGGTTCAATTTTTAATTGTTAATATTAAATGTTTGATATTGTCAAGGCAAGTCTTAGGAGGAATATGTGATTCTTTTAGGTTCTAAAAAAAGCTTTGACAAATAATAACATTCAAAGAACTCAACAATCCCATCACTGTGATTGGCAACATTATGATAGACCGGGCGCACGCGTATGGAACGCTTAAAGTTCCGTTTTTGATTTTGCTGATCGGTTGACTATTCACAGGAGCGGCGCCTCGCTAGCTTAGGGCGTCGAAGTAATACCTCTTAATACTAGATGTCTATAGGAGCGCAGAGCTTCACTTCCGCTATGCTAACAGGTATGCTGTGTACTATAATAGACTATAGACTAGATGCAGCACTGGGGTAGTGCAGTAGAGTGAAGGGAGTGCAGGCTGAATGCACCATGCAACTGCATCCTCATACTATTTTCTTATTCCCGGATTCGTCCTTCAAAGACCGATCAATTAAAAGGGTCGAATTTAGACCAATTGAATCGAAGCGGCCCGGATCTCAAAATCTGTCCTCGATCGGAAGCCGTACCGTCGCAACAGTTCGTTCGTAGGTCGCCCACGACTTTTCCTTTTTGGTCGCAGGTGCGGGACGGAGGACTTATTTGCTGCCTCGTGCCCGGACGTCTTTTCGTCGGGGATACGACCCTGACGGATCCAGTGGTGATGGCCCCCTTTCAGGGGTCCAATTTATGGAGTTTTCCCGATTCAGCCAAAGATCCAGAGGAGGTGTCAGTGGATTCACCGTCATCTTCCAAGATCGTCACGGCCGGCTCTGGGAGTATGATGAAGTGGTGGGTTACCGCTCCGTCCGGACCGGAGAAACTCGATGATGGAGAACCTCAATGATCGTCAGAACAGCTATGCTAATTTTCAACATCAATTTCGGGCCGTCCCGTAACGGGCACCGCTATCTGGCACCCTTGAACGACTACCGTCATGAGGACCGCAGTTTAATGACTTTATTGGTTTTAAACATTTTTTTTTATCTTTTTAGCGCTATTTAACCTGTGTGTCAGGTCGCGGTATACTATCCGAGTCACACAATTTAATTGTTTCATTTACAATATACAGATATATTTCATGCTGTAATCTGTCCGTTTTCATTCTGTTGTTGTGCAACTCCGCCTGAAGTAATTTTACTTACAGCACTCGCTGCTGCGGGTAAAATACTGTTGTCGACAGTGGTTCGTTTCCTTAAACATTAATAAGACATTTGGTGTCCAATTCCGCAAGTTCGCTTTTTAATTCGGAATTCATAAAGATAACCGATTTTATTTTTATTTCGTGGTCATCGAGGTCGCTCACAAGACTATACAAGAGTAAGTTCTTTGGACGCTTTAAGTTCTAATAATACTACTTTTAAGTTTTTTTGCTCCGAGTCAAGGATAGAAGGCTTCCGTTTCATGATGTATTAAGTAAATGAGCAAATAATTAAGTCGCTAATTATCAATTGTAAAACAACAACGAAATCATTAAAGTTTATAAGGGAATCGAACCTACGACGTACAGACCCGCGACGAGATGTGTTACAATATAAATCCAGCCGCACGAGAACAGGGAACGCAAAAATCAAAATTATATTACAAGTCAATAATTTCCATTCAAACAGAATATTGTACTATCAATAAATAAAAGACATATATGCGTAAAACTCTAATGAAATAAATATAAGGTCGCACAACAAACGAATATTATTCTCTAGATTATAGATTTTCCGGATATTTCACAAAATTATACAAAAATTCCCAATTCAGTTTATTTATTTTTTCATCTTTAATTTGGATTAATTTAAAGTAATATATTCTATGTGAATAAAAATTATATATATAACTTTACATTAAATGCACAAAATTTCACATAAGTTAATATGGAAATTTTCAGTTTCATTTTCGAAAAATGATTTCATTATTCGTTTAGTCTGAATGACATGTTTCATATGAAAGCCGTAAAGCCTTCCTGGTTCCCAAAATCTGCACTACGCTTGACCATATCGGCGAACCACAAAACTTCCTTGCGCCTTCGGCATGCGGGCTGGAAGATATGGTAAATAAATTAAATTCTGTTAAGAAAGGTGGAAAGCAAAACAGTAAGACTAAGGCGATGTGTGTTTGAAAGGGGCGAAAGCACGACTGAATGCGATATATAGTAAATGAGATTTTTTCATAATAAACATTTTAGTGACATCACGTGTTTCGGTATAAAACATGGTTCTTCCGCTATAATCGACAACGGGATCGATCCTGCATGTTCGATAACGCTATCGATCTATAAATGATGAATGAATTCCGTTGCATGCAACAGTTATCCACGCGGCGGAGCCGCGGTGAATCCGTATATTTTGAATAGAAACGAGATCGAGACCGATATCGAAATCAAAGACGGAGCCGGGAACGAAGTCGAAACAAGCAACAATATTGGGATCATATATAGTTCAGCGTGACCGGTCGATGTAAGAGATGAAAGAATTCATTTGATGGTCACGCGGACGGTGCCGCCGGCAAAAACTAGTTAGGATTATAATTATTACTTTGACTAAATTTTCTTATTTTACCTATTGTCTGAGAACAACATTCACGGTTTTTATACTCGTCATTCGACTAAAATTAATCTAATAAATAAATCACAAGTATAAAAAGATATCTGTAATTTTACAAGCTATTCCAACCGAATTTTAATGTGACTAAAGCTTATTGATACTATTTGATTTGAAATTAAATCCAAAAATAGACTTTCTAACATTTTAAATTATATTTTATAATACATATTTTTTTATTTAGTCTTTATTTTATTTAATCTTCAACGCCGTTTAAGTTAATAGAAACGGGAACCATACATTGAGACGTATTTTAATAATCGCAAGGACCATTGTTCAAGCGGCGGCGCACGGCCTGTATCCTTGTTCACTGTCGCCATCACCTCCCATCATGTCGTTCTCGCGACGATGAATCCCTCACATATCATATGACATCACATTAGAACTTGACTCCTGTATTCCCTCTTCAATATCCTCTCTCCCGCAACTATCACACTTTTATCCGTCAAATTGTACGTCATCACGTCTTCATTACTATGCGTTATTGTATAACTTTTCTAAGGATTCTATGCACTGTTTCAATGAGCCCAGCAATCTATTTTGGTATTTTTGATAAGTTGTGCCCAGATGTAGATGCATAATGAGATGCAGCTGCCATTGCAGCCGAAAGCCAGTATAGTAGTAATTCATAAATCATAACCGAAAGGTAATCGTCATTGATTTTGAAACCGAATAGTTGCAAGACCGTAATGCAGTGTCCAGTGATCAGGTTTTTGTAGACGTTGCATACTGATAACTCATTGTTTTATCATATCATCACACAATAAAGTCTACAATTGCTACGCGTCGTCCACGAATCTTCCACGTGTGATCCATCCACAATATAAAAAATATGATCTAAGGCTCGAAAGGAATAGTTTTATTTTAAGCATTTAAAATTTCGCATTTATAAATACTCGACTAAACTAGAAATACATTTGTGATTACAATTTATTAAAATAAATATAATAAAAATTGGTTGCCTGTAAAGTCGGTATACGGGCGAAAGTTTTACGTGACAACGACTTTGAATGGTAAAATCATTTTAATGTGAATATTCATTCGTATAGTAGGAAGAAGGATGAAATAATAGTAACAATTTAAAACATTTATTTATACAAAGAATTATATTTAAAACATTAATTTATACAAAGAATCTCGCACTGAATTTCATATTAACAAAATTTTATTTTTACCTTTACACATACATACGTATTTATATACAATATACATACAATAACTTGCAATACATTTGCAAGCTATGCACTAATTTCTAGGAGTGCGCGGCAGACCGATCATAGTTGAGTGGAGAGAGACGCAAGGCATCTGGCGGGCTCTCTCGTTCGGTGACTCATCGTAACGTTACCGAGCGTTACACTTTTTCATAAGTGACTCCCAGCCGCAACCTAATTTAAGACGTTGTCACGTCAAAACAAATAAACAAGATTCAAACTTTGTATTTAGGACCAAGGTACTTCAGAGAGTAACTGTCTCTACCGTTGAATTTAATGTTTGAGCGACCTGTGCGATAGGAATTCACCCCAAATAACAAAAGACGTGTCGAATAACTATAACAATAATACAATAGAATAGATTTGACAAACTTCTTGCGAAATAAGTTTTCGTAAACCCTCGGTACAATAGCATTTAACGTTTCACTCATTAGCATAAAATTAGATTTATCAAAAGTTCTAATGCAATTGCGATTCAATCCTAAACAAAATACCAAAATAGATCAGCAGCAGAAATACTGAGCAGATTTCTGAACATAATACGCTAATTCACTACTTGTTAACACCCTTGTTAAAATTCATTCAAAATAGGTTCATTTCATCCAGGATTTAAACGACAACAACAACTCGAATATGAACTCAAGTCAGTAAATCAGTAAAAGCCGGCTAAGAGTATGTCGGATCATGCTCACTGTAGGGTTCAGAAGCCGTTATAACAAAGAAATGCACTGCAGATGAAAAACTTACGATACACTTTTTTTTATGTTTCCCACACATAATAGATATAAGCACTTTAGTCGCCTATGACTAAAGAAACAAGTAGGTATATCAACTCTTAAATTAGTGTAAACTAAAGTGCACCAGCAAAGAGCATATGTTCGTAGCACTTTCATCCTTTTATTGATAATTGTAGTTTTTCGATAATAACTAAAAAACAGTATATGCGATCATGTTCAAAATAATTTTAATTGAAGGTATTTGTTAAGCTTTACGTTTGTAATTTTTTCAAATTTTTCGGATATACGGTTAAAAAGATCGAGGGGGTAACACACAATTCTGGTATTCGAGAGATTATTTATAAAAATATTCAATTAATTAAAAAATTATTAAGAAACCTAAGTCTTTTAAAAGAACTGTCGAAATATGTGCCACAAGTTGATGTTTGCGGAAAAAAATATTTGTGTTACATGTATGGAGTGCCCCAAAATTTTATTTATGTTATTTTGCGAAACTAAGTAGCTGCTCATACAAAAACACCTATGCTCTGCATTTCATCAATATACATCTTGTGGTTTTTGAGTAAAATGTTGACATACGGCGGACGGACGGAAATGACGAAACTACAAGGGTTCTCGCCTATTTGTTTTGGAACCCTAAAAAGGGCGAAAGATTGTCTAACTCTGAATTGATGAATTGGCAACCAAGGATAAAATACCCTTAACGAATCCAAATAGTTTTATTGTAATATGTTACAATTAAAATAGAAATACAATTGTTGCGATTATTCTTGATTGCTACACAATTATTTCGATTCATTAAAAGTGTATTATGTTCGCGAAGTCAAAAGACGTTCATTTTACATGTCTCTATCTAGATACATACTACAACAGTATCTAGATACAGACTTCCATACTAAAACTGTTAAAAGTTGTATAAAGAGTTCATGCTTGGGGAGCATATTTCTTGTAAAAATCCTCGGAATTAAATGGCGCGACATACGTCACTCTCAAGCGCCTCACACTTTGACAGGAAAGACGGAAGACGAACGGAATACAAATATTTCTAGCTTTTCTTTGCACTTAATTATATCAAAATAAAGGATAATGAAAACTATGGGATATCTAAAGTTTGGAGAGTTTTGAACGAAGCTATGTCTGTAAATGAAAGATGTTTTTGATAAACAAATTGGAATTGACTATTTAGAAGTGTTTTAACCCTTAACGAAGGTCTATAGAATTTATATCTCTCTGTCTGTTTGTCTACCTGTTTCTTGTGGTATCACACAAAAATTATTAAACGGATCCAACTAAGGAGCTTTTCATGTGATTCCGCTGCATGAAACCCGAGATTATTACTTTTTTTGTAGACCACACAGACAGTCACAGGCAAAAGTTATTTTGCAATATAGAAAGAACCACATGAAAACACACAACACCCACCATGAAAATTCGAAACTTTATATTAGAGACATAATTTTACTTTTAAAACTTATGTTGAAGCCGAAAATGAAGTGATTTAGGTATTTTTATGGGGTATAATAATTTAAGCTCCCCACATACATGTATACCGTTATTCTTTACAATTGTAAAACAAAACATTTACATTTTATCAACTAAAATTATTTTTAATGTATTAACAAATAAACAAAATAATTCCTTTAGGACGGTCGACCGACATCCTTACACCTAAAACACTTAACAAAATAACTAGGAAATAAAAAAGGGCCTTCAAAACCTGTTTCAATAATAGACCTTTTCATTAACAACTTACGCGCAAGCGCGTCCGCCATATTGAAAAGGCGGTAATATAAACAAATCGGGCACTTCTTATGAATATGGCTGGAAAACAAGCAGGTTTATCTTTATTATCTGAATAATGAAATGAAAAAATAATTTATGGTACTTCATTAGTACATTGGACAATAAAAGCTCGTAATTGTATTCAACTACGACTATGGTCGAAATGTCACCTGGTCGCCCACAACCAGAATAAACCAGAGCTTGTTGCGAGGTTAGGATAACAATAAATTATATTCACGTTACATCAATCAATATATTAATAATAACAAAATTAAAAATTTGTTAAAATAATAATACTAGTTCTTCAAAAACTATGCATTCTAAATTTCTACCAAAGTTTATTCTGTTACAACCGAAATGTTTAATTATCTAATGTATATACACATAAAAATAGAAAATCATAGAAGTATTCCTACATAAACGAAATGACCAAACTAAATTGGTTTCGTAGTAGGCGTGGCATACGATATTGGTTTCGCCGCCGTACCGATGTTCATCGTATGTCCTTATTCTTTTCTTTCTGTCGTCAACGAGTGTCTTTATTCTTTCTCTTTATTTTTCTTTGGTTAAAAATAACAGTGTCATTTGAAATCACATCTAAAGAAAATAATAATAAGGTTCTTTGTAAGAGATTTATTTGATTTAAAAATATGTCCTATATCCTCATTTACATTTGTGTGAGTCGTGTGCCACGAATGAACGTAAATTTATTCAACGTTGTAATTCTATGCTTTTGTATTTCGATGAGTATATGTTATTAATTAACATGTTGATATCGAAAATTATAAAGTTACCATTTCAAAACACTTAACTTTGTTTGGTTATAACACGAGTTTTTCAAATTTCATTTGGTTATAACATTCGCAATGAAGTAACGAGAAATTATCCGAATTCATAGTTTTAATTAAAAAAAATACAATTGTTTAAAACCAATGATACTCTACAAAAAAGAATTTCTGAGATTGAAAAGAAACAAGTTATCTTTGACATCCAAGTCATATGAAATAAAAATGTTGACTGAGAAAATTGAAAATCTGGAACAACAGGCTCATCAATATAATCTGGAAAATATTAACATCCTTGACAAACGTAATGAGGGTCTCATTGCTATAATCAGGAATCTTGGCTCCGTCATACATTATCCTATCGATCAAACAGATATTCTTGCTGTTCATCGAGTACCTCATGCAAATCCATCTAACTCACATCCGAAGAACATCGTCGTTAAGTTAAGTACTCGTGTAGAAGAACGGCTGCACATCGAAACAAAGGCGTATCTTCAGAGGAACTGGGTGTCGCAGGAGTTCCATACAAAGTATATGTTAATAAATATCTTACTTTATATAACAAGAAGTTACTACGAGAAGTAACTTCTTGTTATATAAAGAGTATCTCTGTAAGTCAAAGGTTTCGATTTGTGATCGGAAGAACTTGAAAAATTACAAACAGTTCAACTTAAAACAGTAATATATTACTGCTTTTCTTAGTGCTTACTTTAATTTCTACCAATATTGGGAAGTAATTGTCATACTAATTTTATTTATATGTCTTATCTATACATTTATTTTATCTATGACATTTCATCGAATTTCTGTATACACAGTCTCATTGTTATATTTTTGCACAAGAAGGTAGTTTTAAATACATATTTAGTTTTATTTTTGTTCACTCAGTATAGGCATGATGACTGATTTTCAAAAACTACTCCATATTGTTCTTAGGTGTCTATTTTATACAAAATAAATCGTATTTCTATAAAAAATATAGATTTTGGTGCAAAAAATTACCTATAAAAAATAAAATTTGAATTATGCACCAAAACGCTTGATTGGTAATGGCGTCTGCCTATGACGTCACGCTTTCGTAAACATTTGTTAGCAGCTTGAATGTGTATTGTTTATTTTGATATCTAATTAAGATTTTGTGCTAAAGTCATGAATCCTAATGTGTATCGATGGTGTGCGGTTCCTCAATGTAATAATACATCTATAAAAACTCCCAACAAGTTATTTATTGACGTCTCAATGCATAAAAAACATAGAAACAAGTGGTTAAATCTTGCAAGGCGAGATCCAGCAGATATATCTTCAAGTTCAGTAATTTACTTCTGTGAAGACCATTTTGACGTAAGTATTAACTTTATTCGCTATGTAATAATAAATTAATGAACATAATTATCCTAATTTATAAATAATTCAGTCGTCAAGTTTGAGGTTAAGTTTTATTGCTTTATTGCTAAAAACTTTTATTCTTGTTCCAGTTACCAAATGATATGGAAAACTATATTCAGTATCGTGTGATGGGTTCTGTTTCCCAAGTGCGCATGAAGTCAGGATGTATTCCCACAAAATTTGAATGCCAACCCGACAGAAGAAACGAACTGCTTTCGTAACATAACCTCAAAGTGTCGTACTCAAGCATAATATAGATACTTTGTGAAAATTTAGGTCGTTTAATGTATTTTGAATAATATTTAATGCAATACTTACTTGGAAGTTTTAACATATCGAAATTCTGCCGAACAAAAGCCATTGTTTGATGCAAAAATCCTCCCAGCATCAACAAGTCGATTTTGGCAAACTTGAACTGTTTGCTTCGATAAATCCTTGTTCCATGAATAATGTTTCCTTCTCGTAGGTACTTTTGTTTATAAAAGCCAAGACACAACATTTATATCAAGTAAATATCAGTTAAACTGTAAAAAGGGAAATACAAAGCAAGATCGCAATGTCCTTAAAACGTTTAATAATGTTTACGAAAGCATGACGTCACACGCTTCGGATTGGTGTTTGACTTAATATGGCGAATTGGTGAGTTTTGTGTTTTTATTTTTATAAAATAAAAATAATCACACTGGTTTTTAAAAAATAAGTGACATAAATAGAATCTTTATATTGTGTATAATTATTTTAAATCATAATTTCAGTGATTCTTGCTGACTGTCATCATGCCTATTCTATGTATTGCACTGATCAACAGTGGTTTTGTTGCCCTTAATATAAGATTGATTTCGGATATATTTATGCACACAATTCATGAAACTACCAAAGTTTTTGGTAGATTTGCTGTTTTTTTTATCTCCATTTTCGTTTTCCACCACAAAAATCCAAAAATATAAAAAAATAACAAATATAAAAAAATATAAAACAAAACAAAAAAAACATTATAAGTAATATAATGTCTTTTTGTGGAAAAACTATATATATCGAAGTAAATACATAGAAAAAAAATGTCGAAAACCCATGTTATACTTCAATAAAACGCCTTTTATAAGATTTTCTTTTAAAGTTTTCGAAGGGGCAATCTCTTTTTAAAGACCAGCAGGAGTCTGCCATCATGTGACGATCTCGTCTACCCTGATACCTTTCCTCCATTACTTTTAGATCCTGATGAAAGCGCTCTCCCTATTGCTCACTATAATTTCTTAAATTATTAGGAAATTTATCCAGGTGACTATGAAGATAGTATAACTTTATACTCGTATTTGGTCCTAGAAACTTGAAGCTTGATAAGATGTTGTACACAATTTCTTTATAATTTGTTGTTTTATGGTTACCTAGGAAATTTCGTACTACAAATACAAAACCCTTACTTTACTTTTCGGAACAGTCATAACTTTGACAAAATTTGCATCTTTCATCAGTTGCCGAATTTGATGACCATCAAATATTCCGCCTTTTATTTTTTCCATACTGAGCTAAGAAAATCTTCTACAAATGTATTTAAAATAATCTCCATCCTTGTCCAATGCTTTAACGAATTTTTTTATTATACCTAACTTAATACATAATGGCGAAAGTATGATTTTGCCTCTGTTAACTAACGCCTTCTTTATTACGTTGGCTTTACCGACAGTTAAAAATTTTGTCGAAGGCCACATATTTTTTCCTATTGAAATTGCTTTGCTCTCCTATTCCACAGACAAAGAAAGCAGGGATATTTTGTGTATCCATTTTGTTGACCAAGTAAAATATTTACCATTTTCAAATCTACACAAATCGGTTATTGATACTCAAGAGTAATGATTTTTTCCTAAAACTAATTTAATATAATATTTTCATATTCTTCTTATAGTTTTGTTAAGTGAGCAATTGGGATTGATGCAAGTTAATTTCCATTATGCAGTAAAACACATTTTAAACTTCTTTTGCTGCTATCAATGAAGAGTCACCAATCAGTAGATTTGTATTTTTTTAAACCCATGTCTACAAGTAACTTCGTTATGTCATTATAGTAGACAAGTTCTTCATTTCTTCTAAAAAATGGTAATATCTCACTTTCTATCGTTTTGTAAGCTTAAAGTTAACAGTTCCCATCCTTGTTTCAATAAATTTAGGTCACGTATTAAATCACTATGTTAATTTTGACAAAACAACTTTGGCGCAGATGTTTCACCTTCATATTCACTTCCACTTGTAGATAAAACCGATTTTTGTGAATTTTTAACAACGTCATTCTTTCTGAGGCCATATGAATTGCATACGAAATATAAATATGCAGAGATAATTTTTCATTGTATATTAATATAGGACATTTTGTAGACTGTAAGTCTGGATATCTCCACGGTTGATTTCGATTGAAACCTTTGACGTCTACTACGTAAAAATAGCAACCATCCAAATGATTTATAGGCTCCGTCCAAATCATAGGAATACCGAAATCTAATCCCGAACGTTTTACTTTTTTCCACAACCGTATAGACTCAACACAAGACTTACAAACCTTATGAGGAACCCATGTTTTATTTGGTTTTTCCATATTTAGTCCGAAATATTCCGTATAAGTCTCCTTGATAAAGTCTATGATATTTCAGGTCTGTTTTTGGTTAAAAAAGCACAACAAATACAGAAAAATAAATCACTGTTGTATTGCACTTTTTTCGCGTAGAACTCATGTTTTAAAAGACAATAATAATATATTAAAACCAACGTTCAGCGAATAAAACAAAGTATTTATACACGGCAATTTCTTCAGATGCACGTGGTGTGTATTTCAATTTTGTGAAATAACTGAAATCTCGGTCTTTGTGTAGAGTGAGAGGCGCGAAAGTGGGGATCACGTGATGTTTATATGCGCGAAAAAAATGCGCAGAAACTAAATTATGACTGGAAATAAAAATTTTATTAGTAACAGCCATTTATTATTTAAAATACAAGTTACACGAGAATCATGAAGACTAGAGCACATTCAGTACTTTCGTGAGTGTATTCTTAATCTGTGCACTTCGAAACATAAAAAAATTAAAAAAATTAAAAAAATTTGTATAACCAAATGTGCATATCTTAAACGCTCGTGACATACGTATGTTATTTAGAGGTTAATGACAATATATGAGCTTTTCACCAAAAATCTTTTTTTAAAGTTCTTCAAAACTTTCCCAAAGTCACTAATTAAAATTATTACACAATAATTGTTGTTAATATAAATGTATTACTAATTACATTAAAAATAACTTTAGAATTAATTAAAACGTTTGAAAGTAATTAAAAATAAATGAAAAAAAAACAAATTCTAGGACAGATTTGAACCCGAGCAGCCTACGCGCGTGATTTAAAGATAAACAGTTGAACTAAATCATACAGCTGATCCTCTGGCGAAAATAGTTGTTTTATTTTTTATATTACTACCGCCATCTATTGGCAATTACAAAAACTAAAACATTCATTTCAATCTCCATTTCAGATATTTAAGCGAAATGACAGATCAAAACATTAATAACTGCGAGTTAAAAAATTCAGTTACAGCTAATCGGTACTATATCAAGCTATGATTTTCAATACAGTTATTTCCAATCGATTAGTGATGAGATTGAAAAAGAAGTTAAGTTTAAAGTTAAATAGTTTTTTAGTTATCGTGATTAAACGGGATTTTCCGGCGACAGTAGAAGCATACCTACGTTTGCGTTTAAGGCATGCAAAATCCGCAGAGGTATCCAGGGCAAGAAATTTTTTTTTTTTTTTTGCAGAGCTGTGTTGTTCTTACCGTAACAATTTTACATGTCGGAGACTGTACATGCTGTATGTCAATTGTTCTCATCATTGGAGATGGAGATATCTTTTTTTTGCGCTATATATCTCTGTATATGCCCACGATGAAGATAGTTACAACTCGCATATTCATATGAAATTTATAATCTATACAAAATATTACATTCACTCCCTACTTGTGAGTAATATTAATACTGATATATATAACATTACTTTTAAATAACACATCTGATGAGTGTAACTGCCATTCCTTTTACTACATTAATTTGCACTGTAACATTTTCTATTTATATCGCACCCGGTGTCACATGTTAGTGCTGCTTAGTGTGATAGGAGTTTACATACGTAACACGATCCCACGTTACGTTCATATATATAAATTAATAATTATCCAATTTTCTATTCTATTACGAGTCAAATACTTAATAATGATACCAACTCACATCGACTTAAACTTAGTAATGTATACATTAATGTATTTCTTAATGTATATTACTGGTACAATCACGCTTTTTTATATAAATTCTTATAAATGGCTAAAATACTCTATACTTTCGAAATTACAGCAGATTGCGAACGAAACTACATACCTCATATACGAACATTTTATCTCACAACTACGATGTCATCACACCATCATCATCATAACCGAAACGTGGTTCACTCTTGCAATATCTAATGATGAATTCATCAACTTACGTTACTCGGTGTTTCATTGTGACGGAGACCGCCGGGTCAGCAATAAGAAGGACATATGTGGAGTGGTAATTGCGACGCTCGGAGAGCTCCATGCCGTCGTTCGAGTCTCGCTCGCCCCTCAGCCCGATTGTGTTGACTGCGTATCAATACAGATTCCGCTGGGCAGCAAAGAAAATTGCGTTATAATTATGGCTTATATACCAGCGAGTAAAGGGCTGACACCTGCGACGTACATCTTAACTCTTTATTACATAATATCCTAACTGCAGACGTAACACACTTTTGTGTAATCGGTAACTATAACCTGCCCTATGTAAACTGGTGCAATCAAGGTGCTCACAGCAGCCCTAACGTTGCTCCTCCTATGAATTCGATCAGCAGACATATGATTTCTTTTATTTCAGCATTAAAAGCTGTACCTACAGTTGAATAAATTAAGAAATAAAAATAATAGAATTCTAGATCTCTATTACAGACTTGGAGGACTGTAAGATGTCTCCTACGCAACTCTCTCATGCATCACATGCATCCACCTTTTTTCGTCCTGGTTCCTATTCAGGCTTACGCCCGAATTAACAGTCTCTCCCGTAAACCTCTTCAAAATTATAATTTCTATAAAGCGAATTAAAAAATAATAAAAACATTGATTGCTGATTTAGATTGGTTAAAAGAACTCGATGGACTATCCGTCGAAAATTTAGTGTCACGGTTCTATGAATGTATACACAAACTAATTAAAGAACATGTACCCTTTAAAGAAATTAAAACCCTTTCTTTCCTCATATGGTTCACGCCTACATTAATTCTTATATTTAATAATAAAAAATCTGCCTGAATAGAATGGAAGAAAATTCGAAATATATGTGACTATGAAACCTTCTCTATGTATAAAAGCAAATTTAAGAAAGAATCACATAAATGTTATCGAGATTGCTTGGATGTGGTTGAGAATGGTGTACATGATACATAAAATTTTTTTGGACAAATCGAAATTCCCCAAAAGTGTATCATATAATAACAACTCAACCTCTGATGGTGTGGATGTATGTAACTTTTTTCATTTTATTTTCATTCAGTTTTTGAACCGAATAATGTCCCATCTAATTTAGTTTTAGATGACATCATACATGATACTGATGAAAACCATGACTTAAATATCAAAAAGTACCTAAACATAACCCAAGATATTGTGCTCAGGGAACTAAATAATCTCGATATCACTGTGCGATGCGGGGCTGATCACATATTTCCAATATTCTTCAAAAACATAGCTAATGTTATTAGTACACCACTGTATATGCTGTACAATAAATGTTTAAGAGATGGTGTTTTCCCTAATGAATCTAAAGTAGTCAATATAACTCCCGTATGGGAGTTAAATTGGCTACTTACACAAGGGAGGCGGAAAAGGTGACGTCCGAAAATTATCGACCTGTTTTAAATGATTTATCCAAGTTGATTGAGCATTTAGTACATAATGGCATTTATCCTCAAATACATTCCAAAACAACATAGATTTATTTAAAAGAGATCTACTACAACTAATTCACTAATTTATTCAATCCACATATTCGAGGCCTTGGATAATAATCTCCAAACCGATACTGTTATATATACATCGATTTCCAAAAAGTCTTCGATAAGATAGATCACATGTTGCTCCTTCAAAACTTGCTTTCAACGGAATCAGAGGTAACCTTTGGCGTTGGTTTAAATAATACATTATCAATAGAACACAAAAAGTCGTAATAAACGGAATTGAATGTTATACAGTAATAGTAAATTCCGGCGTTCCTCAAGGTTCCATTTTGAGACCATTGCTATTTATACTTATATAAGTGATATTAACACATGTTTCAAACAATACAATTTCCTTCCGATATTGAAATTTATCACATTATTAAACGTAACGGCGGTTGTGTCTTGTTTCAGTAAGACTTAAATAGATTTTCTGATTGCTGTACGCGCAACAAACTTCAATTAGCTATAAACAAATGCAAATTCATGACTGTTTCTAAAAAGAAGCATATCCATAAATATCTATATGCATTATGGAAACCAAACTAAACGAAGTTACGCTTATCAGAGATTTGGGAGTTATTTTCGATTGTAAACTTCACTTTGATCTCCATGTTGAACATGTAATTAGGGCTTTCAGTATGTACGGTTTTGTAATATGATCTTCACTAAAACATAGACATACTTATAATCGTACAAAGCTCTCATTCGGTGTCAAGTAGACTATGCTGCTCCAATATGAAACCCATATTGTGATAAATATATAAAGATGTCATAGAAATGGTACAAAAAGATTCTTGAGAACAATGCACTTCAGGTGTGGCTCTGTTAAACTTTCATAAAGGTCACTACTAGAGAAATATAATATATTGAACTTAAGCTCCAGACGTCTCCTGCTCGGTGCTATGATGTTGCACGATTTATGTCACAATAATTAAGACTGCGCGGCTTCAACTGGCATATTGTGCTATCGTGACCCTGACCGAGTCTAGAAAAGCTCGGCTGCAGCAGTTATTTGCTATTAATCGCTGTCGTACTGTAGCTGGCACACGGTCACCTCGCAGACACTGACAAAACACATTTTAACGCCATCAACATCATTGCATCGTCTGCTGGATCCTTCAGAAAAAACCTTTTTAAAACCTTTATTCACACATTTGATGTTTGAACTTCTCTATATTCCATGTTTTCCTGTACGTATTTTTTTATTTATCACGAAAACTTAAATGTGTATAATTATTCTCCGTGGTTCACGATATTGGTAATATGCACACACATATATATATATATGGATACTTCTTTTACATTAGCAATTTTCGTGTATTACTGTTTGTAAACCAAATATGGAAATACATAAAATAAATACAATATTTCTTTTCAAACATCTGATGGGATCACAATGTTCTGTTCTTGGACAACTTTCTCCTTCAAAGTATAATGGGTAAATATATATATCTTTATTAATATGATCAATTTCTTGAAATTGGCCATCACATCGTCCAATTCTCTTAACCCATAAATCATATTTTAAACATTTAGAACAATTTTATTTGTTTTGTCCAATTCTTTTAATAAATTTTCGATGGTATTCAAAACAAGGCTTGAGGGAATTAATGAAATAATATAAATTCTGTTGAAATTATTCACTGTGCGAATCACTGCGGCATACTGCATAACAGCAACGTTTTTTAACCTCTTTCTTTGTAGATAACATTATGTATTTTAATTAAAATAATTATATTATTCTTTACTTATATATTCACAATAATGCATACAAACTGAACAGCTTACAAAAGATTAGTCATTATTATTTGTTTTAGTACTCACACATTTGTAAATAAAGTACTTGAAAAACATAGTGGAAGTTGGGGCATGCGCACAAAAATCTTTAACTATTATAAGGGTTATTGTTTAAGCTTGCTCCAAATACAAATTAATTAGTTGTTTTTGGAGTCGGTTCCAGCTAAAGATAAATCAGACACAATTATGTCACCTTAGAAGAAGTTCTCATTATTGAACATTTCATATTGATGTAATAACATTCATGGTTACATGTTTTTTTGTCTTGCTTTAGCTGGAATCGACTCCAAAAACAATAAATTAGTTGTTTTTCAAGTCTGTTTAAACAATTTTTAAATACGTTTTTGAGGCGCTATTTTTTTTAACTTTTATATTATATCGCATTTTTTGGTTATCGAATAATTCATTTATCTACTTCACATGTGTACTAAACCATAATCCATAAAATTGGCCAGGTATTTCCTTTACTTTTGTACGGAACAAGTGGAATAACAATTCCGATCTCGAATCTATTGACCTCTCGTAATCTCTTCAGGGTCTTTACATTCTTAATTGGAGTACAATTACCAACTTATTCCTATACAAACTATATAAATATTCTTTATAATATAAAAGTTCTACAATTAGTGTAGATCACATTTTCATTCCCTTTCATTAAGTTAATTCACTTTATTTCAACCGTTATTGTTAAAGAGTTCCAATGTGTTCCTTCTAAGATTGTCATATTCGGATTACATAAATGAATAAAAATATACAGATCGATTAATAAGCAACTTATTTTAATTCTGTAATCTAGGTTTTACTAATAGCCATTAAAGAGCAGTTTCTGGCGACAAATTAAGTAGTACCCCCTAACCCCTAACCATTGAGGAATGCTGGGGCTTCCATCATCGGCTCAGCGGCATGAGATGATAACTACCAGACGCAAAAGTTTGATTAATAAAAAAAGAGCTTAAACACGCTGTACGTATCTGTAATATTTGTATCTCTCTATTATCCTTGGATTCCAGCTTGGATTCCTCTATTATCCTTGGAATAGGATCTGATATCCTAACTTGGTGACTATAGGACCAGCTTGGAAGAATACTCTTAAAAAAAATTCGAAAGCGATCCACGATTGAGGAAGTTATTGCTAAGCATGCAAAAAAAATGCATAAAGAAGAACATAGAACCTCCTCCTTTTTGAAAGTCGGTCAAAAATTTATTCCAATATAAGTATTAAATATTTAACTGTTCATTTTACCAATGACGTGTAACGTGTCTTACAATCGCATATTGATTAGTAGTAATCGGAATTTCTTATCTTTATTTTATCATACAATTAAATCTCGCTTGTGATAACGGGACTCACAGAAATAGCATTTTATTTATTTCTTTGAAACGAATACATTTTTTTTCTGGCATTTTAACAAACATATCGTGAACTGTCCATTAGTAAAAAGGTGAAACTAAACATATTTAAAATTAGATCCATTCAATTAGTAAGATAGAAATGTGAGTGAGTAGTTTTATGAAAAATATATTTCTTTTTCTGTATGTGAGTGATGTCTCCTGTCAACGCGTGCGCATAATTACAGTAAGCAGGTATCTAATCATAAGTGACGTTTAATAATGCACTTTTTCAGTTGACTAAATTTAAATATCCTAATAGGAAAAATAAAGAAAAAATATTTGTAGACAATTTTATCCTGACTTGTTTAAGACTCGAAACAAAATTTCGCAAGTTTAGTAAAAAAAACGAGAAAACTTTATTTAATCCTATGACGTCATTAATACCTTATATTTTATTGTGCAAATTACCTCTCTGTGCTGACCAGTTTTTTGTCCAGTTTTTAAAATATTTTGCACGAAAGTAAGAAGCTATTTTTGTTCTAAATATGAGATAAATTCAATATAACAATTTTGTGCCCAAAATAAAAAAAAAAATAACTGTACCGTCAATGTCAATACATACTTTTTAAGAAATCCTTTAAAAAAAATGGTATGTATTCGAAATGTTATTTTATTAACAAACAAAAAGACTATTATTTACAAATATTAGTCTTTTGGTTTGTTAATTTTTTTTTATTATTCAAGTTTGTAGTCAATTTTGACTACAGTTATAATACTGTAAAGTACACGCAGTAAATAAATTATACTAAACATTGTAGACATTACATAAAAGAGTGAGAAAACGCTCTGTTACTAAACAATTCCATAGGTAAGTTTGCGATTTTCATGATTCTAATGGTGTATCTATGAATCTTACTATGGTATGAATGTATATTCAAAATATGTGGTGTTATTAATACCACATATTTTGAACATAGATTCACAAAATAAAATTTTAAATTAAATAATGTTTGACGATTATCTAACTTAAGATATTTGGCTAAATATTTTTTAATCATAACTATAATTCTAAATTTAAGTTGAGTAGTAATACAAAATTAATATGAATAAGTTTATTTCTCATTATATTCATGTTTTTTTTAATATGTTTTTTAGGTTTTCAAAAGAAATAAAACTACTCCTCGTGTGTAATTCTAGTAAAAAATGTTACCATACGCCGAAAAAGTAGGAGAGAATGAAGAAGAAAGACCTCATTCGCCAGAATATTACGAAAAAAAGGAACAACGTGAGTACACATATTCCATCGTTTCAAATAAAAAATAAACTATATTTTTACTCAAAAATCGATCCAGTTTCACCATTTAAATTTTGTTAACATCCGTCGTTGTGCTATAATCTTTGGTTTTTCCAGTGCTCTAAGGAATTGCCAGAGATAATCGATTTTTTGTCTTCGTAATCAAAGTTCTGATTAATGATTCAACACACATATTTACTTTCTTAAGAAAATGAGAAAAAACATATTTTTTGAGAAAATTGTACTTTTCTCATATTTACCTGAATAATTGATATCCACGACGTGGAACGTGCTAAATAATTTTGCAGCACCTCATACACTAATCGTGGACTGAGTATAAAAGTTTCAATTTAATTGGTATTTGTAAAATCTTATAAATATTAATATGTGTATATTACCTCATAATAACAGCCGCCTAATTCAGTGAACTGAAACTGATCAACTCTTACAATGTCATTAATTTTTAAATTTTGAATAAATTTCTGTTAAGGCACTGTTTCGAATATTGATTATTCATATTAAATATTGATGTATTTCATATTTATTGGATACCAAATAAAACATTTATGTAAAACTAGCACTCTAATGTTTGATATTTATTTTCAGAAATAAAATGGACCGACAAAGTATTGCTGAACAGGCCGTCGAAAGTGATCTTTCTGATGCTCATACTCTCTATTCTTCTGCCGCTACTCTTATATACCTACGTCTTGTCCAGCACGTTAGATGTACCGCCAGCGGACGAATTTTCACACGGTTCTTGCACGTTGTCGAGGTCTTCCCGTTTGCCCTGCGGAAAGGCCAACGTCAGCCGATCGTCGTGCCACGCAGAGTGCTGTTACGATCCCAGCAACGACGTGTGCTACCACAGGATCCCTTCGAGATTCTCGTACATATCGGAGGGAAGCTGGTCGGAGGACGTCGACCTTCGACCCAGAATATCGACGGAACCTTTCGCGCATTCCCCGACGATATCAACATTGAGGCTCTCCGTTGACGAAGCGTCATCGACGCATCTCACTTTGACGTTTTACGATCCAACGTCCTTCCCCCACATGCGAGGGAGAAGAATAGATGAGAAAGACTATGATTACGATATATCGTATCCTGAACTCGCGATAGACGTGCACAGGTCAAACGATTTAATATTCAGCACTATACGAGGACCCCTAATAGCCGCTCTAAATATTTGGGAGATAACGTTCAAATTAACCAACGATAGTATGCATGGCTTGGGTCAAATTCCATTGATAGCTAATAGCTCGAGAGTGTTTTATAGTAACAAAGAGAGTCCGGACGTAATACCACTCATATATGCGAAGTCTAACGGGACGTATCATGGTGTGTTAGTCGATAATATGTCGCCGACTGAATTAACAGTATTAGAAGATAACCAGTTGATCGTGAGGAGCATAGAGACGTCGAGCTTGAAAATTCACATTTTCGTTGGTCCAGAGCCGAAGGATATC
This sequence comes from Eumeta japonica, assembly GCA_005406025.1. Classification (NCBI taxonomy): domain Eukaryota; kingdom Metazoa; phylum Arthropoda; class Insecta; order Lepidoptera; family Psychidae; genus Eumeta; species Eumeta japonica. Next base: position 8,868 of record BGZK01002916.1, on the reverse strand, counting down.
ATGAGCGATGTAATGAAGTTAATAGGCTTCGAAAATAATCTGAACTATTGGATGCTCGGCGCACATATATGCACGTAAGTTCTGACGCTTTATTCACTTCAAGTCAGGCGGCGTTTTAACTTAATGATCCAGACAATTACTTTTTAAAAGGTTCTACAAAAGAAAAACGTCATACAAACATGCCTTTCATAATTTTTAATGAAAGAACAATCGGCCGCTAGTAGATATACATGAAAAACTAAACCTGTTTTTTACGTTCCGCTGAAAATAAAACGATGCAAAAACTATACTATTAAATTAACTATCTCAATAAATAATAATATGATCAAGTTAATACTCTGACAAGACGAACGTAAGCGACTGCAATTGTAATTACAAAATGTAGACCAAAATGTAAAACATTAACATATAATTTTACGGCGAAACAAACTAAAAATTTAGAGATTCGACAAATAATTTATGGACAATCCGCCAAATTATACAGTATACGTTTACAAATTCTGTTTTTTTTTTATACCTTAGGTGTCGTGGTATGGAGTATTGTCACTGTTTTAGTGCATAACAATATTAACTCGGGTTTTTTTTCCGTTCTGATTTAGAGAAGTGGCGGATTCCGAAGAAGAGGCTCTAGAAGACCTCACGGATTACCTGAGAGAAGCCCGCGCGCAAAATTTACCGTTCGATTCGCACTGCGGCACCTCAGCCGTCGTGCTTGATACGCGATGCAACGCTGAATTCAGCTATATGGAAAAGGGAAAGGAACTTGTAAAGGGCGATGGGAAAAGGTTCGTGCCGCACCTGTCTCCGTATGTGAGTAAAATTCGCACTTGTACTGAACGATTTAATATACGGAACATTTTCAATGTAACCGAACAAATCGAAAGACACACGAATAAGTTTTCATTTCTGGGATTATTCTCTACGGAAGTTGTCGAGGTCCATAACCATCCGCTTTTCAAGCCTATCGTCACATTTTCCAGTGGCCGTCGCTTTGGCCTTCCACGTTGTTCTAATTCATTGTATAATTTGAAGATGGGAATGATGATGAGCAACCTCAGGTTTTTTCCACGAGTGTTATTCTGTAAACTTAATAAGATAGTTGGACGATTGCGTTTAATTTGAATAAGACGGTATCCACGCCATAGTTTTCCATAAATGAAACAATGGCAGAAGTATATCATTATGATGGTATTTAAAAGAATGAAATATATTTCTGTTTGTAACAAAATAAAATCCAAATCGAATCAAAATTATCTTTATTTCAATAGGAAATAGAAATTACGCTTATAATACATCATAAACGATCGTTTTCGACATTAACATTATCACTCATTCCAAATGCTGATTTACCTTGAGAAGAATGGGCAAGAAACTCAAGGTTTACTCTTTTCTATTCATCGATACGAAATATTGACTAATCAATAATTTAGTACAACACTTAGAAACAACATAAAGCAACCTGATAGCCGAGCAATTTAATGCCATGAGTTTTTTTTCATTAAGAGATTCAGACACGGTGTAATAATCTTTGACATATAACTTCTGTTTAACGAAAAGTTTAATTCATGAAATTCATGAAATGGCAAATTTTGAATTTCAGCCGAGATCTTATTATAAAAGCGCTACACATTGCCCCTTACATAGTTTGCTAACTTTGCGTAGACGGGTTTTATGAGCAGCAAGATCGTTCTTATGTCTAGTGTTAATGTTATGGATGTCGCTCATTTTTTAAAACGATTCTATATTTCTCTGAACATATACCAGATTTTCGTATATTTATTTTGAGACTAAATTTAAAATATTAATTTCCTTCAATTTTTCTTTGAGAGATGCCATTGGTCTCGAATCATAAACAGCACGAATAGCTCGCTTCTGCACCACGAAATTGCATTTATATCGGCGGCGTAACCCCATAACGAATTTCAATAGATCATGAGAGTATGAAAAAAACTGAAATAAATTACCTTAATAACCCAGACGGCAGGCGAACGAATGCTCTCAATTTCTAAAGAAAATCAATACAATATGAGCAACTTTCCAATCGTTATTCAAAAAGTTTTAATTAATTTACAGTACTATGATTTCTGAAGTATACTTTGTTATTTGCCAGTTGTCTTCTGAAGAATTGTATTTAACAGTTTTCCATTGAAATATCAAATAACTCAGCTAAATTGATTTTCAGATTTTACACGAACCTGATAATATAACCAATGAAAATAGCTCTGAGAACACGACAATAGCCACCGGCTTAAGTGACACCTTTGAATCGAGTTGTTACAACAACACCATTTCTCACTTCGGACATATCTTAATCGCTGACCCTGATTCAGAATCCTGGTATGGAGGGCTCGTTGATGATTTCCGTGTGTTATACCCCGACTATCGTTCGGAGAACTCCTCACACTTCATCAGAAACTTCTGGAGACTCGGTGACTTTGATGGGGTAATATTACAGAACAGCTGGCCGCTAGACGAATCATTGAAGTTGTTGAACGAGACGACAGCGTCCTTGCCCTATTTCAATGAGGTGCGTCAGGAAACACATTACTATACTAAATTTCCCGATGTTTGCCGATTTATTTGCCGGATGGATACGATACCGCCAATGCTAATGTGCTAATGTATCTCCTAACCGTCATATTTACATATATATGTCTCTCTACTAATGTGTAAATAATAATTTTTATTAATATTATTATTGTGTGTAAGTCCAAAAATGGTTTATTTGTTTATTTTACTTTCGGGTCTTAATAGCCTAAGCGAATTTCATAACATTAAACGTGCATCTAAACTACTGTGTGACGATTGACATAGTACATTTTTTAACTGCTATTTTTTTAGCTAATTTCAAGCAGGGTTTCAGAAATCTTATTAGTTACAAGGGGACCCGAAATCTTAACTTAAATTCCAAGAGTGAATTAGGGATTGAATTTGTAATAAAACCTCTGTAAAAGAGGTAAAAATTTATTGTATGCTCATATAAAAACTGCAAATAAAACAAGAAAAAAACAAGAATATTAACTATTTCATCAATCAAGTCAAATTTTACAAGAAACCCCATAATTAAATGGTAGATAAAAAAATAAATTGTTCGTAATCTAACTAGTACAATGTATTTAAAGTTTAAGAGCCTCCTCCACCACCTCCTTTTAAACTTACTTTTAAAATTAATTTTGCATTCCATGTCTTTCTTTTAACGGATTTTAGCCCCAACAACCATTAAAAGGAGGACGTGGAACGTAAAATTATTTTTTAAAGTAAGTATTTGTAAATATCAGCTTAGAAGGAGATAGTGGAAGAGACTCATAGTCTATTTTTGACGAAATGTTGAAAAATCTTATGGAAAATTATGCGTTAGAACCCTTTTTATAAAATATTATTATGATCTATTTGTACAACCAAAATGCTAGCATATTATTTTAACGTTTTTTTATTAGAGTAGATATGTACTATATCCAAAAGTATATAATACTATATATGCGCCCAGATAGCTCTAATTAAAAATATACTTTGAAATCCTCTAATCCACAATTTTGTGGATTATAGAATTGTATTCGTAAATACAATACAATATTTAGCTTAAAAACATTCGGATTTTCCCTGTAAGGAATAAACAATTTAAAAGTAACCAATAAAAAAGTACTTTTCACGAAGATCCTTTGTATTGAAATTTCAGAGACAAAATATGAACCATTTATACTACACAAAATGCTTTGGATTCAAAACTTCTTCGAATATTTTTCATTCAAATTCTTATAGAAGTATGACTCAATAATTCAAGAGAATATTTTACACCGTTCAATAAGGAAATTTAATTTTTTGTCCGAAATTCTGAAATGTTTCAAAGATATTTTGTAACATTTCCTTGTTTCCTTCAGATATACTAACATTTTGTTCAGGATTTCATCTTCGTGAACTGTTGAATAAGACCAGTAATCTACAGTTCTATTAAATAGAGTCAAACGATACGTAGTTTATATTATAAGTTAAACATCAACTATGATAGTGCAATCACAAAATTTTCTAGTTTACTACGACACACTGACAAACGTCAAAAATATGCTTCAGTCATATCGTCGAGAATTTTTAGCACAAAATTAGCGCGAATTTTTCAAAATTCAAGCTACGAAAAATAGATAGGAAGGCAATATTATTGGATGGGCGACAATTTTTATACAGGTTCTCTTAATAATTTATCGTTCACATCATAAACATCGCTTAAGGGAAAAATAGGGCACTTATTGACTTGCAAATTGAGGGTCCGTTTATTTTTCGTTGGCGATAAGAGAAAAAGATTGAATTATGTACAGTCTTCTGTTGTATTTAGGAATTTAGTTTGTTCATTCACGAAATCTATAAGTCGTCGCTTTACTTTAAATCAATGATTCTTTTTTCAGAATTTCAAAACAGCTTTCAACAGTACAATTCCTTGGAACGCCGTAGACAGCGACGGGCAGTTACATCTGTATAGACATAACGACTACGGTAATAAATTTCACGGAGCCATCAAAGCTTTGACAGACGACTCCATCCCAGTCTGGTCGACCGCTCACTGGATGAACGGCAACGTCGTGAGCAATCGCCAAAACAAAGACGCTAGTTGGGCGAATCTTCATAGAGAACTTATGGACGCAGCTCTAGCGGGTATATCGGGCAACCGGTACTGGTCCTCGCTGGTATGCGGGGACGCGAGAAACTTCAACGCAGACACACAGACGAGTTTATGTATCAAATGGTACATGGCCGCGACTTATATGCCGCTGATAAAGATACATTCAAAGGAGATCCCTAGACATCCTCTAGCATTTTCCGGCACGAATAGAAACCACATGATTAACGCCTTGAGAAGGAGAACCAGTTTGATGCCATATTTCTACACCGTCCTCCGATCTGGGCCACTTTTGAGGCCCATGTTCTATCAGTACCCGAAATCGGAGAGATTAGAAAACATCAACACGCAATTCAACGTGGGAGATGATCTGCTAATAGTCCCTAATTTGTTACCTAGTCAAAGTATAGTCAATGTGTGGTTACCCCCTGGTGTATGGTATGAACTTTGGAGTGGATTAAAACTGGAGCATGATGAAGAAGAACCTGTGGCGATGACAACAACTGAGGCTGATTTTCTAACACTCCTACGCGGCGGAGCAATAATAATGCTGCAAGAGGTACGTTAAGTCAAAAAGATATTTCAGGACTTTTTTAAATATTACAATAGAGTCCAGTACTTTAATAATATGATTTATATCGTGCCTGTATTAAGTCATGAATTTAATGAACGAACGATTCGTTACCAATAATAACAATCTAGTTATGTCTTAAAAAGTAAATGATTATCCATTCTAGGGTGCCTTTGTTCTTAAAAAAAGGCAAAAAAAAATGCCTTAATGAATTAATGCGTGTAAATTTTGTACTTATACATTTGAATTTTAACAATAACAATAAAGCATTTAAATTTTTAAACTCGAGTTTAGTGCTGTATTTAAAATTATGGATATCATTTGATTGTATTGATCGACAAAAAGCATTTATCCCCATTGAAATGCGGAAAGCGCGGGGCGGAGAGCGATTTTCATCTCAAGCTCCTCGTTTATTCCAATTATTGTACAGGTGTCAATTCCCTCTGTTTTGACTTTTGAAAATCTACAATTTTCGAATTCATTTCCTGCAATAAAAATAATATATTTTTCCGTTCAGAATGCCAACTGTCAACCTGGCAAATTGCATCAAACTTGAATGACATACTTCTGGCTGACAAAATTCTCCACAGCTAACAAGCCAAAAATTGTTATCATCCTTCAAGATGTTCACAACAGACATGTTACAAATCGTGAGCAACTTAGCTACATCACAAAAATGGGCCGGCTCGGCCGGAGAGAGAGAAAGTAGAGACGAGTAATCTAAGTTAGTAATAGAATCAAGATCTAGATAGGCAATGATATCGGGATCAGCTTTTATCTTTTATATAGATTGAGCCTTTAATGTACACCGAATTTCCATCAAAAATATTTATCAACGTAGGAGGAGAAAACTAGTATAAAATAAATTAATTGTTTTTCATTTTATTTTCAAAAGTCATATCTCAATGCATATTTTATAGAACGCCCTTTGAAGATCAAATAAGCAATTCGAAGAAATCAAAGTCCTTCTCACTGAGTGGCACGGAAAATCGTATTTTCGCCATACCTTATTTGTTGGCAAATTGACGCAGACTTAACACAATAAAAAATCCGGCTAAGAGCATGTCGGACCATGCTCACTGTAGGGTTCCGAAGCTGTTACTACAAAGAAATACACCACAAATAAAAAAAATTACGTTGTTACACTTTTTTCTGTTTCTTGCACATAATAGATATAAGCACTTTAGTCGCCTATAATTAGAGAAAAAAGTAGGTATGTCGACTGTCGCTCTTAATCTAGTGTAAATTAAAATGCACCAGCAAAAGAGCGCATGTGTCTTGGCACTTACGTCCTTTTGATGAAAAATGCAGTTTTTCGGCAATAACTCAAAAACAGTATATCCGATCATATTTAAAATAATTTTTTTTGAAATAATTTATTAAGCATTACCTTCATAATTTTTTTTTATATTTTTTAGACGTACAGTTAAGAAAATAAAGGGGGGAGGGCAATTTCTACTAGTTTCGAAAGGATTATTTCCGAAAATATTTAATATGTCAAAAAAATTGCTTAGAAACCTTAGCGTTGCTTTTTAAAGAACTGTCGAAATATATGCCACATGTTGACGTTTACTGAAAAAATTTTTTTCAGCTTCTCCTACATATATGAAGTGCCTCCTCTAAAAATATTTATTTCTATTATTTAGCTACGAAACTTTGTAGCGGCTTATAGAAGACACCTACACTATAAATTTTATTAATATACATCTTGTAGTTTTTGAGTGAAATGTCTGTGACATACGAACGGACGGACAGACATGACGAAACCATAAAGGTTCCGTTTTTGACATTTTGGCTCAGAACCCTAAAAACGGATCATATTTCATTTATTAATTTGCATTGTATTAATAGGGAAATGTATTATTTCATTTTAACATACTTGTCTTGTATTCGGCAATTATACCTCGCTACCAGTATACGTAATTTCTAATATATGGCGATACGAGCCCTTCGAAGAAAAAGAATATTGTTTTACGTCTCGATTCTTATGTAAGCCTATCTGTAATGAAACGCTGAAAAACATTAATGAAACGCTGGGGATAATCAGTTTTCTCTAAATTAATCAACCATACGTTCAATAATTTTAGAAATTGTTTAAAATACTGGCACGTATTGTATACTAATATTGATTTTAATAAGTTATATGTACGATATTACGAAGAAAATTAACAGAATTTAAATGTACTACATTACCAGACAAAAATGTATGCCTACATAGAATGTAAGGAAAGCCCCTTGCACCACTAACGTTTGAACTAGATTTGCTCTCATGAAATACGAAACTTTACGAAACTATCGCGAATTATTTCGAATTGTTTGCAAACTTCGGGGAAAAAACGAGAACGGCATTTTCTGCATATTTTTTTTACCCCGATAACTGTAACGTACAAGAACTGATGCGAATAATGATTTTTTTGGTTTTTTAGATCATATCAGTTATTTCAATTTGTAACCAATGCGGGTCTTAAAAAAAAGAATTTTCTTCTAAGTCGTTAAAATATTTACATTATGTTAATTTTTTTTATGTACAAAATATATCTGAATGTCTTTCAATTCGAGTAGTTGCACGCTTATAACTTTTCCGAATTTTAGGTCGACAGCAATAAAAAAAAAACTGTTGTGACTTATAGGCGGACAAACAAATAGACAAAGATCAAACCTTGAGTTTCTTGCCCACTATTCTCTAGGTGAATCAGCATTTGGAATGGGCGGTAATGTCGAAAAGAATTTATTAATGACGTATTTCAAGTGTAATTTCATTACCTACGAAATAAAGATATTTTTGATTTGATTTGATTTGACAGATCATAAGGACACAGCCTCAATCTTTTAAGATGTTTTAAGCGGTTCGGAATATTTTTTCCTTATAAAAAATTATGTGTTATCTTGATAAATACAATAACGACAAGATTAATATTGAAAGAAAAAAAAATTTTTAAGCATGCATCAATATTTTAAAAGAGTCATACACGATAGATTAATTTTGTCTACATAAACAAATTGACGAAATGACTATTTTTGAGATGAGAACCCTAAATATTTCCTACATTTCATTAACTTAAAATTCTGTTTTTGCTTTATATTCATAATATAGAATGCCGAAAGCATATTTCAATTGACATCTTTTATGGTTAAGCATTTTTCTGTTTTACACATACGTCATTTTAATTCTGTCTTAGACGGTACATCTACTTGTCACTCGTTTGATCCATCACAGACAAAAACTAATGAGACTTTCTCGTATTTCGTTAGTGGAAATCGCACCACGGCTTATTGTAGACCAGTCCGTTGTTTAAAATAGCTTCCGAACCTAGCCCTAAATAACAGTGCTTTAAATAAATTATTTCTATTTACATATTAGAAGAGTCTAAAGCTATTGCTAGATTACAGTAAAACGAAAAGCACAATAAAACACGGACAAGTCATAGACTAACCGTTTTTTCATAGACGGAGCTGGCCTTACCTGACGAATCATTGTCTTACATGAAATCTATTTGTCGATAAATAGATAAACCGCAAGAGCGATATCGGTGTTCACGGAATAAATGTCGACGATTCTTAACCAATTTTGTGTTACACAACATGGTCATTTCTGCACGTAAATCTTTTCCGTTTCCCCCACCAGGACACCAGAACAACGGCGGAAAATACCAGGAGAGAATCGGTTTACACCGCGACAATAGCTCTG
>BGZK01002915.1:0-37453 GCA_005406025.1 Eumeta japonica | reverse complement strand
ATTGTATTGACATCGGTCCTTGATACATCTACAAAGTTTAAATGAAATCTGGCCGTTCAAAGTGGGTCCAAACAGAAGTCCAAAGTCAGTTAAGAAACATACATGTATAGAGTAAAAGCTGATAGAAGCTAATAAAAGTGCATAACGCCTATGAAATAATATCAACGAGATGGTATGAGATGTAGTGAAGTAGACTAATGCAAAAACAAAAAATTAACAAAAAATCGATTGTCTGTAAAGTCGATTACTGACGATAGTTGAACGTGACAACGTCATAGAAAATACGGATGGAATGGTTTCATTTTTTGATATCATAGCTACGCTCGATAATTATTTCGATCGAATAGTAAAATAATTGATTTTTACTCATCGTGAAATATTTCTGTTAACTTATTGTTATAGTTTTGTCAATTATAGCATAACCTACAATCGCTGCTGCACTAGCGGACCGATGCTATTTATTTTAATGATGAAAGCTTACGAATATTCCAAATATATGACTGAACATATATTTAATATCGAAAGAATCATTACCTTTATCGCCGCAATTATCGTTGCTATGAACAATTGACACCACATTCACTTTTTGCTGCACTTCATACTTGACGAATACATGTAAATGTATTATTGTATAGCTGTCCACGCGGACGCATTGCTCAAGTAAAGAGAGAGACAGATGTCGCGCAGAGGCCGATTGTGCCTCTTGTCGCTCGTTCCGCGCTCTCGCTTGCACTTCAAGCTTTAAATGGAACGCCTCAGAGTGGTAACGCCGCATGAGTCATGTTTTGTTCGCACGTGCAAATATCCATCGAATTATAAGACGTTGTCACGTCAAAAAGAACCGATTTCAAAACAAAATCCATTCCAAAACAAATTAATATGCACTAAAGAGTAAAAAAATAATTGCCTATTCTTCTACAACTTAATAATCAACTTACTTTTTCTACTCATCAATATGTAGGTACGATCTATGTGTTTACCACGCAAGAAGGTAGGTAGATACCTACCCAGTTCAAATTTAACTCAACACATATCTATGAATAACAGATAATGAACAAAATATTTTTTGAGTTCTCCTAAGTAAAATGAAATGAAAAATATTAGGCTACTTAAAAGTCAATCAAATTATATATAATATAATGTATTTACAAGTATTGGTGACAGTAGGAAACACTACAACATATCTAGCAATATCCACAGACTCCAAAATAACAATAATACGTGCTGCTACTAATCGCACCTTATTGTGAGCCGTTAAGAGTTCCATTGATCATCATATTCGACTACAACGGTACTTGACCGTAACGTCGTTACGGTAGGTGATCAAATATCCGGGATTTGGTCGAATATTGTTAATTTGCTCTAAGAGTGAAGAGTTCCATTACTTTGTCATGGATTCCATAATCAGAACCTAACCAAACTCTCATCAAACTACCTTGAAGTTTATCCTTTCTAATAAAAAAAGAATTATCGAAATCGGTTGGCGTGATATTGAGTTATTCATCCATTCGTTGCACATACTTAATGCAATTAAGATTTATATGATTTTTCATAGATGCCATTGTCAGAACTGAACCAAATTGAAATGGGATCACACAGGAAGCACCAGCTTTCAAATAAAAAAAGAATTATCAAAATCGGTTCACCTAGTCGAAAGTTCTGAGATAATAAACATAAAAAAAATACCTAGTCGAATTGAGAACCTCTTTCTTTTTAAATTTGAACTCGGTTAAAAGTTACTTACGTTGTGTACAGATACGAACGTCACCTCCCATCGATTAAAAAATGAATTGTCAATTGTAGGCACTTGTATCTATGACGATTGTGTTCCTCGAAAACGTTTAAAATATTTTCCATTTCTACGAAACTAACGATTTAACGGCTTGAGCGGTGGTAGCTCAGTAGTTAAAAACATTGGCTTCGGACAACAAAGTGCCGGCTTTGATCCTGACCACGTAATTTAAATGTCAACCTATTTCGTTGTATTTCATACGTTTCGCATCATCGACCTATGCTTATAATAAACTCTGTTTGAAACATTAATTCGTATTGTTCTTCCAATTTTTCCAAAATATTCACATAAACATAGACGTATCCGCGTAAGGCTTACGGTTGTATCAAGGATACGGCCAACCGGGGCATTTGAAAGAGAACGACAATTTCCGCGGAATTAAACGTCGCATGTATATTGATGAGACTAGGGAAGTATGTCAGGACCGTAATACATGCAGGAATCTAGCTTTCTAGATAGCTGGGACGCCGGCTGAAATGCACCGTTTACTCGATACATCAATCTTTTGTAGTAATCACAATCCTTTGTGGATTGTGTTTCTAAACTAATGAAACTAATCCTCATGATTTTTGTAATTAAATTCAAACACTAATGTAATAACAATATAACTAGGATACCGCTCGTGTGCGGTCGACGTTTTCTTCCACGTTGCCGGAATAATGTACGACCAGTTCTGGAAGTTTCGCGGTATTCCGATTTGTCACATTTGCAGATTCGCTGAATAAATTTATGAGATATCGAAACGTACCTTGAATCAGCCGCATGCCCAGAGATTTCAGACGCGCATACCCCGTAATTTCGATTGGTGTCCAACCAATGATGGCTCTCTACCCTACTTCAGTCTTACCGTAAAACAGATTCTTCTGGAAAATTCATACATTAAGAAGAAAAATTTTGACAAGCAAGCGGCTTAAGAAAATTCAAGTGTTTTAAATTTTTGTAGGGACTACGACACATGTTCAAAACATTGTCAATGATCTCAAAACCTCGCCCGTAGTATTATTGAACATTAACAACACCGCATTTTTTTGTAGGTTGATCACAATTGTATTCCAAGAATTGTAATTCATATTAAATTCAGTTCTTTGCAGTTTTGTGAATGTTTCAAAAGCCTTAATTTCCTCGGACACAGTAAACAATGTCACTAGTCTTTTATGTAATATTTCATACGAATTGTTTACCTCAAAAAATATTTCTGAAAATGTATTTAGAGAAAAATTAAACTCTAATAATTCCTTTCCTTAGCAATCAATTATATTTTATTGTCAAAGAGATAACATCAAAGCGTCATGCTTTAATTTATTAAAAAGCGTTTTGCCAGCAAGTTCTTTTTTTTCAACAAATCTACTAAAAAGATGTATATGGCGTGAAACGTTACTGTAATTGTTGTGTTTAATGTGGAGTTTCAAAGTTTTATTACATAATGTGATTTATGTAATATATTTATCAAATCAATATAAATAAATGTAAATAAGAATATATATTTGCTTTTGGTATTACAAGGGATGCGTTTGTTTACTACCTTTTCCCATTTTATAATTAAATTGTCGTTTTCTAGGAGTAAATTCCAGCCGTGCTTTAGGAGCTAATGTGCAGTATTTCTTAGTACTTTTAACAAACTTTCTGAGACTTTTAATGTAGTTACTAGAGTAGATGTGGTCGTATTGTTAGTTGAATTTAGTAGTAGTTACTTATTATATACATGTCGGTAACGATGTGTCGCGAGTAACTAATCTTTTCCAAATCCTTACCATTCAAAGTTCAGCATAAGTTCTGCGTTATCTAGGTGTTTTTGATTCGTTTTACTATGTAAATTAACTTTAGCTATAAACTGGGTTTTATTCGACGATTTTTCATGAACTCTATCTCAAAGTTTTCAATGAATCCTAAACAGAGATAATCCGTTTAAAAATCTAGTCTTCTTTGGTCGATAATTAAGCGAACAGACAAATAGACACACAAAAAAATACGTATTGTAGCAATCAGGTTGAATGCTTTGTTGTTGATCAATTTATATAAATATTGTACGAGTTTATCAGTCGTATGCTTTATATTCTCTTTTGAAATAAGTAACGGCTAATCGTGAAAGTTAACAGCTAACCACATAAAACATATTATTTGAGTTTTGCAAGTGACAGTTAACCGGTAATATTAGAGATAATGTTGAAGGTGAGTGGGGCCACCTCTAAATGTTAAGTTCACTTTGAAATTCGCCGTTTTGACACCTGTGACTTTGATAGTTGATACATAAGCGGTGTAATTCAGTTAGTTTATTTTAATACTAATATATGTTCATAAAATGGATAATAATTATATGAACATATATTAGTATATTAGTACTTCGCAATCCGGTTTGTAGAGTTCCGATATTCTACTAGATTACTAATATTAGGATTCACTACGAAATTATCGTTTATGTATATTATCGATGTTGCAAAAAAAAAAAGCAAATATTGTATCGATCAAACTTTCTTGGCTGACTTGAGTTCCGATGTAAATGTCGCATCTTTAAAAAAGTTCTAAATTTACCGGTTTTGCTTTTTGACTCGGAACCTAAAACTGCATTAATTTTATGTCGCACCATAGAACTTCGAGTAAAATTAATTATTTCAGAGTGAGTACATTCTACAAATGATTATTGGTAATTGATATAACTTTCGGTAATTGACTGCCAAAAAGGTTAATATTGCTAATTACAAGATAATAACTTTAACAGTACAAGAACAGTAACCCTGAGTTCGACAGCAATATGTCAGTCCAGTTTTAATATGAAAGAGTAATTTTTGACGTAACTAAATTGGACAGGTTTGCTATAATGGTAGGAAAATGTTATATTTCATAATTAAATTTGATAATTAAAATATCACTGATTTTGATACACGACTAAGTATATGTTTATTCGCATTGTTGACACTTAGTTATTTATTTAGCATTGTGTTCTTATGTGGTTTGTAATAAATCTTTACTATACAACTAAAAAAACTAAACATAGGTCCGTGTGTTAGTACATGCATTCGGAAAACATACTTAATTTTAACGTTTGTGCTTTGTTTTGTAAAGTGCAAGCCTTTTTTATTCATTTTTATATCAAAAGGTTTAAAATTTTCGATGATATCTTTGTACACAATTTTTCATGGATGCAACACCAGCGACGATAGTTCACAATACATACAGATATCATTTCAATAAGTTTATACAGTCAGGGGAAGCTTGTCTGTCCATCGTTAAGGTCACGTCGCAATGCATTTGCATTCAAAGTTGCATAGCTAAATGTAATTTTTAGGGTTCCGAGCCAAACGTGCAAAAATTATAGTTTCTACATGTCCGTCCGTCCGTAGGTCTCAGGGTTTTTATTCAAAAACTGCAAGACATATATTGATGAAATTTAATAGTGTAGGTGTCTTCAATAAGCTGCTACTTAGTTTGGTAGTTAAATAATAAAAATAAATATTTCTAGGGGGGGCATTCCATACATGTAACACAAGTTGAAAAATTTTTAAGCTATTGCATAGCTTTTATCGCGGGCCTTGAGCGTGGAGACCGAATCAGAAATTCCGTAACGAAAATAATAACACCCCCACTCCGACCGGCACAGCGCTGATGCTTTTTACTTTTGCCATCTATCGATGAATAGCAGAACTTTTAATGACTTTTGAAATATCACGCTTGTCTCTTTACTTCAGCAACTCGCCTCTAGGTGGCATTGGTTGTATCGGCGTTACTGCATGCGTAATCCCCTTCGCCCCGCAATCTGGTGACTCATGCCTGCTTAGAGTTTCGGCGTCCGGGCACCTCCTCAAAAATACTGCATAAATAAAATAAATAAATAATTATAATTGCATAGGTTGATAAAATACAATGCAATAGCTTTACGCGGCAGTCCCAGTGCCCACACGTGTTTTCTGTAAACATCAACTTGTGGAACATTACGACAGTCTTTAAAAACTTTAAGGTCTTTAAGCAATTTTGACGTGACAACGTCTTAAATTAGGTTGCGGCTAGAGTCACTTATGAAAAAGTGTAACGCTCGGTAACGTAACGATGATGAGTCACCGAACGAGAGGCCGCCAGAATGCTTACGTCTCTCTCCCACTCAACTATGATCGGTCTGCCGCGCGCGCATAGAGAATTAGTGCATAGCTGCAAATGTATTGCAAGTTATTGTATAATATATTTGTATATAAATACGTATGTATGTGTAAAGGTAAAAATAAAATTTTGTTAATATGAAATTCAGTGCGAGATTCTTTGTATAAATTAATGTTTTAAATATAATTCTTTGTATAAATAAATGTTTTTAAATTGTTACTATTTCATCCTTCCTACTATACGAATGAATATTCACATTAAAATGATTTTACCATTCAAAGTCGTTGTCACGTAAAACTTTCGCCCGTATACCGACTTTACAGGCAGCAAATTTTTGATTACATGAATAATTTCGAAAATGATTGCTTGTAAAGAAGTGGAAATTGTGCCCCACTTTTTTGTGTAACCGTATGTCAAAAACATGAATAAAAAGCGAAGCTAATTCTTATTAAATACTTTTAAAGAAAATTATTTTGAACGTGATCTGACATACTGTTTTTGAGTTATTTCCGAAAAACTGCACTTCTCAATAAAAGGACATAAATGTCATAAAGGTACGCTCTTTTGCTGATGCACTTTAATTTACTCTAGTTTAATGGTAATAGTCTACATACCTAATTTTTCTAGTTATAAGCGACTAAAGTGCTTATAAGTATTATGTGTGGGAAACATGGAAAATGTATAACAATGTACATTGTGTGTGTGTGTGTATGCTTTGTGTGTTTGCTATAGTGTGAGTATTCATTGCGTAATTAGAGATTTTGGTTGGCGGGCAGCGCGGTCTTGCCCTTGTGCGCCATTTCCTATTGGGATTGTCACTTGCGAGTATTATAGCGCAACGAAAGATGATCTGTCATCTGTCACAAGAATGATGTTTTCATTTTATAGTTACGTTTTATTAACACCCTTAATCCGTTTAAATCGAGTATGTACTGTACAGTTAGTAACTATATTTAGAATTTAAGGACGCATTCAAAACATGTTTTTTATCAGTTTCTGAATGATTTTGAAAAGGGATCGTGTAGTAACTTGCCTCTTTATTAAAGTATGAATTTCATTAACTTTGGTGGTATATGATATATTTTCTGATTTTACTTACTACGTGTAAAATATTGACTAGGTATTTCATGTATTGTAGATAAATATTATGGGTTGATTAAATAGACCGTCGGGACTTAATGAACCCTAACAATGAAAAAATAATTTAGAGCTTGTGGTAATCATTTTAATGACAACTCAGTCATTACAAAAAGTTCTTAATACGGCTACACCAGGGACAGATATTGCATGAAGGATTCACATAATTCATGGCGGAAAATTTAAAATTCACAAAAATCAACAATTTTAAATTATTTATGAAATACATCTTGAATATATAAATAAATAATTTCTTTTATTGGTAGCTCTTCTAATTATTATGATAAAATAGAAATAGATCTCACTTTTACATTGTTTATACGTAGTTACATCCTTCTATTTTAATAAAATTTTACACACAGTTGGAACCTTTCTTGTGGTTGTGCTAGCGGTATATTCTGTATGGATAGCAATGCGCCACATTGTGTGCACTCAGTGCAACATGTATATAGTATAGAAGGACCAGCGACCGCTGGTTTAATACTACCGTATCCCACTACCAGACAGGAACGGGCGGGGTGATTCATTCTCAACGAGCAAACAAAACACGAAAATGCTTTCATCTGTTTTCGTGTCATTGTTTCATTGGGTACCTACATAATGCATCGCGGTTTGCAATAGTTTAATATATTCAATTAGCTATTTAAATACAAAACACATGATAATATATTCTCATTGAAAATTGCTTTTAATGATTCTGCTGGTGAAAGTAATATGTGACTCTTGTCAATAGTGGAAATTTAAAAGTATTCACATAGGAAAAAATCCTTACAGCACGGTAAGTATTTTTAGATGGAATAAAAGATTTATAGTAAAGTAAGAAAAGGGAATATTAAAATTGCAGTTACTATTTTGGAAACGTGTGGTAAAGCCGCGCGTTCATAAATTATGCGGGACGAGTGAACGTCTTGGTTGTAATTTTTTATGTAAGGCCCTACTTACATAAAAATCCTTACATAAAATGTTGAAAGGGTGTCCACCAGTGTGTACACTTAGTGGACTTACTGGAGTTTCACTTAGACAATATAGACAATATTAATTTCGAAATGCAATTCTTTATTAAGAATGCATAGTTAGTTTCATGATTAAAACGCGTATTTTAATACATTATGTTCTATACATATTCTGTCTTTTGTTTTTATTCATATATTATGAAGATGAGATTGTCTTATTATCATTTAATAAATATTAAGGACGCTGTCTACAAAAAATATTGTGATAGTATCGAAAACGAGGTAACCGACCTTGCCTCATTTCTACCATTTTATGTCTATTATAATAATATGCAAGTGTGTTATTTTTTAAAATACTATGAATTCAATTAAATGAAACAATATAAACATATATAAAATTCTTACTAGCTACACTCACTTTTAGTACAATTGTTTGTCTTTTTATTAAATACTTAAAATGTTTAATATTAGATGGTACGGTCGTTTGTTTTTAGTGTAGGCACGAATGAGCAGGTTTACGGGATTGATACGTAAAGTTTTACATCAAGGCTTAATTGTACCCTAAAATAGTGGGCGCGATACTAGATTCCTTTTCAGGTGTACATTCCGAACGACTTTGATACTCTGATACCGCATACACGTCGTTCACACAAACTTCGACACCAAATAACACTATTAGGTAATAAGCTATACCTTTTTTTAACCGACTTTTAAAAAAGGAGGAGTTTCTCAATTCGACTGTATTTTTTTATGTTTGTTACCTCGGAACTTTCGACTTGGTGAACCGATTTTGATGATTTTTTATTTATTTGAAAGCTGGTGCTTTCCGTGTAATCCCATTTCAATTTGGTCCAGTTCTGACAATGGCATCCATGAAAAAACCATATAAGTCTTAAATTTGCATTAAGAATGTGCGCGACAAATGGACGAATAACTCAATATCACGCCAGCCGATTTCGATGATTCTTGTTTTATTGGAAAGGGTGTATTTCAAGGGTAGTTTGATGAGAGTTTGGTTAGGTTCTGATTATGAGATCCGTGATAAAATAATGGAGCTCTTCAATTCTTAGTGCAAATTAACGATACTCGGTCGAATCTTTTATAGGCTATCAGGATATTTAAGTCACCGTAACGTCGTTATGGTCAAGTAATTGTCATAGTCGAATATGATGATCAATGGAATTCAAGTACGGCTTATAGTGAGGGTGCGATTTATGAGTAGCAAGTTTTGTAAGTCTACCCATATTCCAACAAATTAGTTAGTGTACTTCAGATTCCCTAAAAATCAAAAAATAAACAAAAATTTTACCAAAAAAAATACCGACTTCAAAAGAAAAACTATTCCAAAACAAATTAATATATACTAAAAATTAAAAAAATAATAACACATTCTTCTACAAATTAATAATCAAGTTAATTTTTTTATTCATCAATATGTAGGTACTATCTATGTGTTTACCGTGCAAGAAGGTAGGTAGGTACCTATTGTATAAGTAGTTACTACTACAAGTCAGTGTTTCGTGCTAGGTATATTGTGGTGTTTCCTTGGCTGACACCGACTCCAAAATAACAATAGTTGTAACTACTTATACAATAGGTGCCTACCTGCAATAGCTGCCGAATGATTATTAATTGTATTTTAGGCCTAATTTCAAGGGTTTTTCGATAAAAATTTTGTCTTTCTTATGCGGTGACTGAAATAAAAAACCAACTCTTTTTGGATCATATAGTTCATCGTGTCTGTAAGATCGATGCTTTGGAGTCAACAGGAGGAAGGTTTTGATGTCGATAATCCTTACTTTAAATCAAACTCGCGAGCGGCATTACGTCGCGAGTGTTGAAATAAGCGCGTAGAGCCGGATTACAACAATGCCAGCTCCGCCTATTGCCTACTACACATGTATAATTACGCGATAAGAAGGTCTCAACTTTCTTGATACTCACTATACCAGCGACTACATTTGTCATCTAAAATCCTTACATATACCTTTGGAATTTGCGGTTCAGGAGTGACGCACCGCGGGAAAAGATCAGCTGTAAACTTGTCGACCGGTTTTTCAGGCGATAAGTAAATTAGTATGCGTTATGCAATTTCACAAGCACGTAGCAGACATGAAATGTTGTAAGTGTAGCTAAAACGTCAACTTTCTCGAAAAGATTTCGAAGACAGCTGTTACGAACTAGTTTTGTGTGTCTATACGCTGAAACTCTTTACTTTTTCAGTTAATTGGACAGCTTTAGTTCGATTAAGCAGGTGAGACAGAGTAAACGGGTATAACTGTATTTGCGGCGCACTTGAAGAAAATCGCTGAAGTAAACAGCAAATGTGTGTTTATTTTCTATGGTCTCTTCACTTCTATCATTTCAAATCAAACAGGTGCTTAGATAAATCGGAACAGTAGTTTTAACTACATTTTTCATTTATTCTTTATACCACTTACTAGAAAAAGGTTTTAGTTATGAAACCAAGTTACATTGTGTATGCGAAACGAGAGAGTCCTTATTCCTACGCGAATCATATACCTATGTATAGATATTGACTAGTAAAATTGATACATTTAGAATTTGAGCTTTTTCCAAAAAAAAAAACACCATTAGTATCTTGAGTCAATATCATATAATCATCGTTTGAACAGGTCAAAATATTTGTGATTTGTGTATATCCACTAGCTTTCTTCCAGCTGCCTCACCCACGAGGACATAGAATGTATTTCTTCATCTTTTATGTTAACATATCTTATTGTCAATTCCGATTCCTATGTCGCTTATAATTCTAATTCCAGTATTGCTCTCGATTCCGATTTCGGTCACGTTCTTGATTTTTATTGTGGTCCCGATTTCGACCTCGATCCAATTCTCCATTTCGGTCCTCGATTCTCAAGTCTATTTTTCGTCTCGCTTGTAGTCCCGATTTGGATGAACTCAGAGCAAGTATATCAAAACTGTATTACTCGGGTGATAGTTTGGTTTTCTGTGTGTGAAAAAAGAAAAACGAAAGACAAGTAAATGAATACTTTATATTGAAACAAATGTCAAATAATGCTTTTTTATTTTTAAACAAATGACAATATGATGATAGATTTTTATAATCGTATACACAGACACACGAACACACCTGGCCATACGCGTATGCACGCTATATAGAAACAAATTAATATGGCTACCACAGATATATAAAAATAATGATTAAATTCCTTTATGGTTACTATATGGTGTATACATTACATTCATATAGTTTAGCATTTGTGCAATAAAATGTTCCTATTGAATACAAATTATCATCAATATTGGTCAAACCATCCTTAAGTTAAAAGACATACAGATAGAGAGTTTAAAATTAAAAAAAAAAATGTTAAAATTGTCATTATGGTATAAAACTAATATTTATCACAAAATGATAAAATTAATAAATGCACTTTGTTTATTCTTATTTAAAACACTTTATACACAAATTTTACGCGTATAGCTATTCACCAGCAACTGCTATGGTGAGTGTGGCATTATAAAGATATGATAGATACTTATACACTATATACATCTATATACTTTCTCACAAACAACTGCTTACGTATTCGTCCGATTTCGGAGCAGCTCGTCTCGATCCGTGCGAGCTTCGTACAGTCGTACCATATACATATACGTTAAGCGAACGCTCGGCCGACAACATGGTAGGCGGAGTGGGGTTGTTAGGTTTTATTTCGTTACGGAATTTCTTGATTCGGTCGCCGCGCTCAAAACCCGCGATAAAAGCTATGAAATAGCTTAAAAAAAGGTATTATAAAAATTCTGATAGTGCGTGGAGTCCCTCCACGCGGAAGAAGTGAAACTTCGTAATGTAGAAATGAAAATAGGAAGGGGTAGAAATTGATTTTTAGTGAACTCATATTGTTTTTTTAAGACAAACTTTATTAAAATTGCTTACAATTCACAATTGATCGCATCTTTTAATTATCATTTTCGAGTGGAAAAATATCCAAATCTATAACATTTACAATGGAATTATGATTACTAAAGTAAGATACGAAATGTGTGAATAACCACGCGCATGTGCTTGGGATCTACCGACTCACTCTCTTTCTCTCTTCTACTTTCTACCTTTGTGTATCTTTCTTTCTCTCTCCCTCTTGCGTTGGAATATTGGACGCTACTCGTTGCTAACGCTCGCGCTGGCCTGTAACAGGTATACTACGCGCATGCGTTCGAGTGCCACGCATTCACTCTCATTCTGTCTCTTTCTATTCCTCTACCCAGGAGCGTTGAACTTTTAACGCAACAGTGCTTTCATACCCCCTCCATGTAGCGTTAAACGTTTAACGCAACCTTGTTGGAAGTCGCATTAGAAGTTTCACTTCAAAAAATATACACATAAAACGTATTTATATTATATATATTGTAGTATAGATGTAAATATCGCTATATAAGAGTCGACCCACGCGTGAGGTATGCGTAGATAAAAACGTTTTACCGAAATATGAGATAGAACTTTATTTCAAAGATTCTCTAGAATATTAATATGAACTTTGAGCTTATTATTAAACTAAGAAGCAATCCCTATTTTCGACAAATTCCAAAAATTCTAATAATATATCATTATAAGATTCACGAATGTATATGTAGTTATTTGTACTTCAATAATTTCAAAAACTTATTTACTTTCATAGGTCTCAAAAGCAATTGCCTCTGAATCTAGTTACTAAAATGGAAATAGCTATATGATTGTTACTGGCGGGATTTCGCTAGTCTTGTGCTAAATAAGGCAAGGAATTTCTTCATATTTTCGCACATTCATACATGTATAATGCCAAATTTATCACAACTGTTTGAAATGTTATACAACTTGCTTTAATGTTTGAAAAATAATACATTTACTTATATTAAAAAAATACTATCTCAAAGGTTTGGGTTTTATAATATTTTTTTTACGCAACTATCCTTGCCCGCTCGCTTCGATGTGCGTCAATTTTACAAGAATTATTGTTCTCTTTTATGATTTTAATTTAATTATAATAATCATTGATTTGTATTGGTTTCGGAATTATCAATTATAATCCTGGAAAGGATTATAATACAGATAATTAACTTAGGATGTTCTAAAATTTCTACTTAATACTAAATGTGGTTTGAAATCGATTTTCATAATTATGAGAGATTAACAATCACTTTCAAGCTTAATAATATCATATGCTTGTATTATATTACATAAAATTACGTCTTACATAACACCATATGGCTTTGTTTTTATTATGTATCTAATCAATCTATGAAATATAATTTCATTTTCTCTAGTAACAATATTAATTTAACATGTTATAGTGGAAAACAAATTGTCTGGAACATTGCAAGATATTGTTGCGAACTTTGCTCGTAAGCTAAAAATAAAACTAAAAATAATTTCCCTATAAAATAAATATCAAAAATAGAATTTTCGAAGCGTAAACAACCCTTCCTCGCGCTCCGCCTTTACATCCGTCGGTGCTTTTATGCGTATATATTCTTTTAAACGGATTTAGTTTTTGGGATGGAATTTTCTAAACAACAAATATTGTTTGCTTATGTCAGATGTGATATGTTTGCGATTTATTTCTGTTAGATAATTTATCGTTTTATTTATAGTTCAAGAACATTGTGAACGGCTAATCAACGAGTATAAATACGAATGTATAGGCGCAAACGAGTAGAGTTTTATTTCTGCGAGCGGTGCGTTTACAAGTCAAGTACGATTAACGACAAACGTTGAAGTGGTTCCGTAGCGATTTATTTTGACTGTATTTTTAATATAAACCTGATTTTTACGTGTTTCGTCTATTCTCAATCCTTGAACGCTACATAAAGTCATTACGTAACAATAATAACAAAATTCATAAGAATAAAATAACAAGAATAAAATTCAGAGGACCCGGCTTCAAATTATCTTTATTTGTTACCCATGTAATGTTTTTATAAACACATTCATAAACTGACTTTGTAATTTTATAATATTATCTTTAACTCATTATCATTATACTCATCATACTTTTCATGTTTTAAATATATAACTACTTATGATAAATGTATTACTATACTACTTAAATAATCCATGTCATATAAAATTAAGGAATTGTGAATACAGGAAATTCTTAATTAGACACTATGCTCACGTTCAGTAAATTCAAAGTAGCTTCACTGGAATGTAAAGAACAACAAAACTACTAAACTATTATCAAAAGGTGCGACATTTAATATTGGCATATATAATCTTGACGGTTTGTGATTTATAAGTATCATTGCTATTGTCTTGGTTAGTTGTTGACACTCGGATTCACGTCACTTATTAACGATTTAAAATTATCATTACTACAGTACTTACTCCTTTGATTGCTATAAAAAATATTCCAATTAATTCTTTATAATGGCGGTTAAAACTGAAAATACTATCGCGTTGGAATATGTAAAAAACTTAATTTTTGATTTGACATAGAATTAGATATTAATAAGGTATTTTATCACATATCAAATTCATTTCGTTATTTTCATTTTGTGTAATGTTAATTACAAATCACAATTATCTTTTAGTGCCTTCACAAAGTCTTAACAATAAAATAGTTTGTTTTATTGTTGTCTACATTCCCGAGTACCTATTACGAATTTTGAGCCTAGGAGATTATATCATTTTAAAATTGTACATCACCGTATATATTTTTGACTTTAAAGATTCTAATCTAATTTTAGTTTCTTCAATGCTGTACATTTTGTTTTCGTTTAAATAAAGGTCATTATTCGGAGATTTGCTATTACTTCAGTTTCTAATATATTTTAAGGTAATACACACCCAATTTAATTTCCATTGTAGTGAGTTATTTGAAAAACATGTTATGTATACGAATTATCACGTTGTGACTGAATGGAGCAAAATAACTATAACCTTACAAAAACGATGACTCCATATATAATATGTACTACCATTGTGCGTATAAACGTAGGCGGTCGCTCGTTAGACAGTAAATAATTTAATAATTAAGGTTTATTATTTGGAGACGTATTTACAATTCACAGCTTCCACACTGCGAACAAAAATGATAAGTGTTGTTATTCATTGTTACAGAAAATCGAGGACAAATCTTCAGATTCATCTGAAGACTCCGATGAATTACGTGAGTACCTACTTTTTTTTTAATAATCTTTATTACATCGCGTCGTATAATTTTAAAGCTCCGATTCTACTTCAAGGTCCCTTAAACAGTTTCAAAGGTAGAACGGTGTAGAAAGGTGTTTTATCTTGTTTTTTTAAATAGGTACACAGCCAATGAAAAGATCTGCGCGTGCGACTTTCAAACAAATAATCAGTGTAATATATTTCATAAATATAAATAATTCATTCGTATATGCGTTCATTTGATTGGGAATGAGGTGCGCGCTTAAAAAGCCAATAACATAGACGTTTGATTAAAAAGTACGCGGTGTCCACTCGTTCGCAAGTTGATTATAGACAGATACGAATAAGAAATCACTTTGTGCACTCAGTTCAAATGACACGTAAAATACTAGAACGTAAATATTGCGAAATGTTATGACCACGGGAGGGGTGGGTGTGTCTAATACGTGACTGCTTGTATAAACGTTCATATGGTTTTGCTACTATTTCTTGAAGTTGTACTTCTTTAGTGCGTTATGAAAAATCATGAGAGTGAATTTTTATCGGGCGACAAGAAGTCGTTGATGAACCGACGACGATGACAAGAAGTATGAAGTTGCTCGCAAGCGGTTTATCGAGAAAATTTAGATGCCTTTTGAAAATTTTGTATCAGCAAAATTTTATAAAAAGGTTTGTTATATTTAGAACATATTAAAAATGAAATTGTTTCATATGTTACACGAACAACTGACCTCTAATAGAAATATTAACGATCCTTATATTTAGTACACACTAGTTCAATTGATTTTTCTCTTGTTAGAAGATTTTGTATTTTCTGCTAAGAATTCTGCTACTATCTAAAGAATTCTGAAGAGACCAAAACAGGTGAAAGTCTGAGAATGCAAGGTCAGAGCTATATGGTGGATCCATTAACACTCTTTCAATATTTACTGATTTGTTAAAATGTGTGTGTTTCGCCTTTATCATGGTCAGAACTAGCCAGATACAAATAGTATAACGAAAGAGATTTTTTACTTGTTAAACATGAAATAACTTTTCCCCCGATCCAATATATCGGGAAAATAAGTATATTACATTTGCCATGCAAAGAAATAGAATGAACATAAACAGCAATCCTATCGTACTGGCGAGATTAATTCAATCTTACCTCGCACCATTATGTTTTTTGTTTCATGTACGTAAACAGTGAAAATAAAAATATATACAAGAAGTTTATGTATCATTGAGAGTTTACATCCAAGATAATTCTCCAATAATATTTTAGCGCATCTCAATAAACCTCATACATATTTGAAATGTTTCCAATCGAAATTGAGACGAATATATCAACTTGGGCTAGACTGAGTGATTAGGTGTATCCAATATCACGAAAGAAATTACACGAAGTGTTCAGCTCGGTTGCACCGCGTTCGGGAAATTATGAAGCATGTTCAGGCTCAGCACATCTCAGTGTTTAAAGATGAAAGTCCTAGAACAGTGTTGAACAGTGCATGAGGCCAGTGACGAGATGCCAGACGTTATCTTTTATGTTTGGTCTTACACACTAAGAGTCGCTCAGTATGCGACAGGAAGAACCTTGCTCGGAGTTACTCTGCGAGATAAAACCCAGTAAATGCATAAAAGAACCAGAATGACCGACATATTTGACAGAATCAGTAAGTGAAAGTTGAAACGGGCAGACGACATCCGTTCTAGAACCAATATCCGCCGGAAAAGGAACGTTCTTGAGTTGCGACTACGAGCTCAAAGTCGCAGAGTTAGACAGCCTCCTACTAGTTGGACTGATGCCCTTTGCCAGGTTAGCGTTGATTCAGGTGGTCTAAGATTGCATGTCCTGAAATCTAGAGGATAGTCTTATGTCCAACAGTGGACGTTTAACAACCTAAATGATATCCTTTCATTAGGTTTTTACTATAATAAGTTTCACTGTACTCTGTCAAACTCTACAAGTATATTTTCACGTCTCGAGATTTTTCTTGTAGATAGGTACACAGGGTCTGTGCTTAATTTCCTTTACGTGCATTTTATTTTCATTATTACGTTCGTCCTTTTGAATGGCCATAAGCCTTCATCAAAGAAGTACACTTCAATCAACGAATACAGTACAGGGAATCTACTGCTTCATAAAGTACAATGGAGTTACGAATAGTAACTGTATATTCCATCTTGTAGCATAAACAAAAATACAAGTATTACCATACATATACAAGTGGTCCGATGTTGGCCGAAGAGATAAGCATAAAATATTGTCAAGGCTAAAGCGCTTATGATGTTTTTGTTCTTCACGTATTACGTTGTCTGTGCGTGTCTAATGCGCTTTTAACTTACTACGAAAACAGAAACATAGGCACTCTTTCGATTTTACGGAAAACCTTCTACAATGTAAAGGTTTCTCGTAAAACTCGAAACTCTACTCAGACCCCTTGAGCCATCTTTGTCCTTTTAGCATATTTTTGTTTTGAGTCCAAAGTTATATATTTTTGGCACTATATTTTAGTCTGCCAATAAAACAAATATGATAATCATCAAAACTTTATGAGCTGTTGACAACATGCTTTTATAGGGTTTCGTAGTCAACGAGGAACCTTTATAGTATCGCTGTTTTTATAATATCGCATTGCTAAGCCTTAACTCAAAGACTCTTAGTATATATTAAAGCTGTAATTTTATATGAGTATACCAACAAAGTGGTAGAATAAAATCTTGAAAACATTTTTTAGGGTATTTAAGGTAATTTTAATATCGATTTAGGATAATTTTACGTTTAGTTCCTCCTTACACATAAAATGTAGAAAGTTACTATACGCAAAAATTAGACGTAAAGTGTGAATGATTTTTTTTCTCATCTATTTCAGCGTGAATTATCGCTGAATAGTTCATTCAAAAGCATCGCGGGTCTGTGAAAATCATTTTTCGATTCAGGCATCTGTTTGTGAAATAATAAGCTTTTTTTGTTAGAGTTGAGTGTGTGTTCATCCTTCCAGTAAATGATTATTATTCTTGGATACATGAAAAAATTCACGGCAGTAGTATATATAATAAAGAACAAAGAAAACTATCACAGCTAATTAGGTTTTAATAGTTAACGACGATTAATAGTCGACCAACCGTGAACTCAATTAATATGATCATAGTATTAAACAAAAAATCCCCTTATAAGGCAGTATATTATGATCAGCAACTACGGTACCCTTCATTGCACGTTAAATATGTCAACAAAGTAATAACATTAAATACTAAATAATGCATAACATTGCTCTTTCCGCATTTCAATAAATACAGGTACCATTATTTTCATACGAATTTATATAAAAAGTAAATATTATCCACATAATTCACAACTATATAATATAATATCAGTATATTAAAATTATGTACATGTCGAGAATAGTTCGATTTTAATTCTACTAGGGCTTTTACAGTCTGCTCCCGCGTAGCGTAGACATAACCGCAAAATAAATTGACCTATACCCTGTTTTAATTACCTACCCTCGGCCATGCGCTTAGGGCTGGTAATTCCGACTTTTGTAAAACTATATTTTAACATGTGTTTTTTTTCTGTTAAAACGTTTTACGTTGTTAGAAGTTAGATAACTTCCTTAGTGAAAAATAGTGGTTATAAGATGTTTCCAGGAAGATAAAAAATAATTTTTACAGATAAATAAATCAAAGTTTATAAATATAGGCATATTAATACTCGACAATTGCAGCGATTAGTATATTTTAGGCTTTTATTGTTATATTGTTGTTTATTTGTTCTCATTGTTAAATAAAGTTTTTTGCAATAGACCACTAGAAAACGAGTACAAGGAAGGAAACGAAGGAAAGGACAATTTTGTACTGTTTTAAGAGACCTTTTAAAATCGGGCAATTTACGCAGTTCACTTCAAAAATATCTCATAATTGTACCTCTATTAATTCAACAAAGCATACTAAGTTTGGAATCCGTATCACTTTCTAAATTAATTTTAGCTGTTTGACTGTTACTATGTTGTCCTCACATTTTTCGTGGGGTAATTAATTAATCGTTAAATTTAATTAATCATCCATTAAAAACTCTACTCCGAAATTTCTAATACCAATTTCGTATTATAGATAGGTAATACGAGTTTTAAAATAATGTTTTTTATGTATTGCTTTCCATTCAACAATATTAAAATATTGTATTGTCAAAATGATATTCACATGCGCTACAATGAAGTTAATGAGCAAGAGCTTATCATTTAAGTATTTTCGTTGAATATACTTAAACCAAAATGTTCGTCTGAAACACCAGCATACTAATTAGTAATTTTTTTGTTACTTACTAATACCCGGGTGAAATTAGGGCAAATACTAATACAATTCGTAGCATATACCACTTCCAACTCCGAAAGGAGTATTTCATTTAAAAAAAAGTACCTATTAATATTTTATATTAATAAGAGATGTTTTGTAAAAAAAAGTCGAACTCGAATAACTATTTTTCAAAATTAAATGCCTCTTATTACGTGACGTAACGTAAAGAATATTTCGTCTTTTATATTAAGCAACTTCTCTTTAAATTACAGTCCCGATCTCGATCCTGTTCTTGCTTTTATTTCCAGTTGCACAGTCAGTTCTGATCTCGTCCTCGTAGTTAGTTTCAACGTCAGTTTTGCTGTCGATTCCGACACTGTTTTAAGTCCCGCTTGCAATCTGGATCTTGCTCTCTATTTTCGGTCCCGTTCTCGATTTTGATTCTGGTCTCATTCTCAACTTTAATAGGTGAATATATATGTTTATTACCACTGAATTTTTATAACGAAAATTGTATATGCAGAAAAGGAAAAATAAAACTATCAAATAAATCAGGACTATATTGCTTAGGGTTAGGGTAACTATCTGCTATTAAAATAATTTTTAGAATCGGTGGAGTATAGAGTTCTAGATTACATACAGACTCATAAACAAAATTTGCAAATTTATAAGTATAGATTCAGTTCATATTGATATGTTCTGTCTTATATGAGAATAGTTTTTACCTTTCAACCTTAGCTAATAATTTTTATATCTGAAGAAAATTCGAAATCATAAATGAGCTTCCGTAAAAATTTTTGACGTTTTCTTACATCCTGGTTCGTATTTCATGTTTCTTAATTTCGACAACGTGTCATTTATGGCACGGATTCTACTTGATTCCAATAAGATGTTTAGGGCTTCCATTCAATTAAGAATTACAGTAACACTTTTTTCAAACATTTTAGGGCTGTAATTTTGGTAATTATTGCCAATAATATAAAAGCTTACTAGAGATTCGAAAATTCGACAAAGAATTTTTCGTTTTTCACTCCATTGAACAGACAGATAAATCTTTTCAAGTATTACATTTTTAAATTTTAATATTACACCATTTTTTTCATACAATTTAGGCGATAAGGTAGTCGGGTAAGTCCGACTTGTTTGCCATATATTATTATATTTCATTCCGAATACTCGATAATTGTAATGAACTAGCTTTTGCTCAATTTTTCATTTTATCTATAGTTATGGATTTGATATCTCGATCTCCATGTACTAGTTTTTTCACTGCTTTAACGTTTTTCCTCTGGGTCCTTAATGTTCATAAAGGACCGATTCTCGGTTCATCATTTAAGCTTATTTTTTAACTTTTTTCGCATTTAGCACACCAAGTGAAAAGTGATATTGATGTGTAGACTTGATATATGTGTGCACCAGTTCATGAAAATCTTCTACCGTTAAACCTATTTTAAGTCAAAGTCTAAAAATTATGTCGTGATACTTTTGTGTTTACTGGCAATATTTCGCGAATTCTCTTCAACGAATGTCGTTTAATAAAAATACGGTGCGTGTATTTATGTACACGCATGAGAAGTTATACTTTGGCGTAATTTAAAACAATGTTTGTAATTACTTGTAAGTATTTAATTACAATAAAATAATAAAAGGACTGGAGTGGGATAGTTAATACTGTAGATAAAGTTTTATTTAATTTTAGGGAATAAAATAAATTAGTATAAACTATTATCTTTTTATTTGAAATTATAATTTGATATCATAACAATTATTAGGTGAAAAATTGGAATATGGTAGCGTTCCTTTATTGCCATCTTCCATTTTGTGTAGCTGATTAGCTACATAAAATTCACTGACTAATGTCGCTGTCGAACTTGGTAATTCACTTTTCTGTATCTCAGTGGCGCGTTTGAATTTGAAAAATCTGAGCCAAAATTTTCTCTCTAATGCCGATTCAAATGAGACCAATTCAGAAATTCTAGGATCACCCAGCACTGAGATAGATTGCAGGGGGCCCAGAGGAGAAATGAGGAGGATAGGAAAACGACAAGGTGGTGGGGGAAGGGGTATACCCCTCGGGGGTGTATAGTCATTTACTTGGTGATAGGAAATTTAAAATACAGAAAATAAGAAGAGGATGTTATGTGGGGTGGGGACTTGAGGACAGACGAAATATATTTAAAAATAAATAGGGAGTAAAGAAAAAACCTACTCCTCAAAGGAGATAAATAACCTAATTGGTGACTTGCTCGCTAAACTGCTTACGAGAACTTAATAATGTAGTTTTTTTTTAAATTTACTCATTATTTTTTCATAACAACCAAAGGAAGAAGTATAATTCAAAAACATAAATATTGTTTGTTCGTATTTACATTGCATCAACTCGTCAATTCGGTATGGTATATAATTTTTTTTAATTTTGATCGCGTATTATCGTGTCTTGTTATGGCATTTCTCTTCGTTTCGACGCAAAATGAATAAACCTCGATTCGATTTATGGTTTTGTCTTTTATATTCATGAAAACGCAAATAATTATGTTTACGCTATATCTACCTCTTAAAATTATAGTCTGTTCTCCCTGATCATAAACAATTGACGGGCGGGAGCGGGCCGGAACAAACGCGGAAAAGCTGACTGACACAACGTGTATCATTGAATGCGGGTTCTCGACGGAAAAGGAGTGTTCACGCGGGCGAGTAAATAAACAAAAAACACGGGCCAGTGCTGTATTAACCCAGTTTTCATATATATTATAATTTGTGGGAGGCATAGTCTACATTTAATATAAATATATTCTGTGTCACTAGACGATCACTCGCCCAGCGCCGGACTTTAGAACAATGCGTCGCCTGTGCCAGGAAGTCTCCGTACAAACAGACGTACCTCGAATTGTCCGGGTGCGTACAATTTAGAGCTTTAAACGTGTCGAAAACATCCGCAAATCAAACTAGATTTTCATCCACAAATAGTATATCAATTAGTGTGAGCCGGAATAGAAGTCAACAAGAATTTTGTTTAAGCTGAACTGATATACCAATCTCTTTACATTGCAATGATTAAGAGCCACTGCACATGGCCATTGATGTTGGCCACTAAACGCGGCTACAAGTGGGTAAGCCAAACCACTAGGCGCAACAAATAGTCGCAGCCACTAGTGACTGGCAGATCACGACCATGTTTTATCTACGAGTAGTGGGCTAGATGCATCCATATTTTCTCCCATTTTTGTCAGTATTCAACAGGCATCGGACGTGTTTGTGTAATGGCAACTCTCTTTCTTAACCAAACCGAACGAAGTTTAATTAATTACAGGGTTCATTCAATCCTTCATAACTAATCGCAATGAACCTTTTTCGAGAACCTAATTTATACTTAAATTATTTAAGTATTTTACCAAGACGCGGGCGGGCGGCGTGAACCCGTCGAGTGTTGCCGATTGTATGCGGGCGGCGGTCGTCAGAATGCGGCCACAAGTAGACAGCTCTGACGTTCGCAGCTTGTGGCTAGAGGTAGCCACTAAAAACTCTCAGTTTGGGCCTTTACCACATAAGATGTACAAAAAAATTTACCGCATATTTTATATATAAGAAACGTACGCTAGTGGCCGCCATCAAGAGCCTAATATGTGCCAGGTCTAAAACAGTATTATTTCTTTTCTATTCGACATCGATCCCTTGTCGACCTTGCTCTTGCACCATTGTTATATTTTTTTTAATTGTCAATTCTTTAAAATCCACGATTATTGAAAGACATAATGCTTCCATTAATTAAATTGTGTGTACCGTTTGTTAGAATTTAAAAATCTCAAGTTGTTTATAATTTACACCGTAAACTAATTAATCAATGTTTCCTTTTGAATTTGAGTTAATAAACTCCACAATATAAAAGGCAGAGCTTCGAACAAGTTCACTAAATAACTTAGGAAGACATGACTACCTTATCGACTTACCTCAATGAATTTTCTTTGTTTGTTACAAATTTAATCGACATAGTCTAGAGTCCTTGAGATACATAATAAAATTGTTATTAATTATTTGCTCGTTAAGTTGATTGGATCACATAGACCGTATCGCCCACTCTACTATTTTTAACTTCTCGCTATAAAAATTAAATAATTTTCATAAATTGCGAAGATTTTGTTTCCAGGTGATTTTAAACTCAAGTTTTCATCAGACCTTGTTGTTCTATGGTCTTAGGAATTTATATTCACTATTTTCCAAATGATATCTCTATGTGTGTATATACGTGTGCGCGCACGCGCGCATGTGTGTATGCCTGCTTGTGTAATGTATCTGTAATATATTTTGAAAGGATTAATCGACTGAAATGCAATTTGCGACATTCAAAAATGATCTACTCAACTTAAGACTTCCTGTAACGTTAAACTGATACCGCGTGGTGGATTGTGAGAAATCTTAAAAATTAAATGTTCAGATTTTTTTAATGATATGTCTTTCAAACGATATGGTACAGTATAGCACGAGGGATGCTATTGATGTGTCCGGAACAGCAAAAAGAATCAAACATCTATCAGTTAATATGATTTTATTGCTTTTCAAAATATTCGCCATGATGATCGATGCAATTTGGCATACGCTGAAATCAATTTTTATAGCACTTTTTTCAACTAAAATCGATCTCTTGAGCTTGATAAGCTCAATAATTTACTGTTATTTTATTTTTGAATGCTTTGGGGTCGAAAGTTGCAACATGTTTTAGAAATAAGCAGCGTCAAACATCTTTCAAATTTTTGAACTCGAAAAGTTTAAAAACTCTTAGATACACGTATGTACAACTCAAGGAGTTAAAAAACATATCAATAAATATCATAGTGGAAAGTTTAAGGCATGACCGGCAGGATCGACCGATTTACAGATTTTTAGTAGATTTCATAACAATCTAACTGTTTGTCCTCATGACCCAACTTTTGACAAATTTTGCTGTTTTCCGTCTTAACTCGAGGAGCTGAGTAAGAATACATATACGATATAACGCGGGGCTCGTCAGCACGATAGCGTCTACAATTCTTTAGAGATCTTAATGATACTCAACATACATGTTCTATGGACATGAGGATCACTCGACAAAGGTCGATTTCATATTTGAGCCAAATCGGTCAACTAGTTTAAAATTACAGCATTTCAAAATTTTGTAAATCCGGAAATTACATATGAAGATAAAATGAAATCTGCTTCCATTTCGGCTGCCGAATGGCCGTTATTTTTATTGTATTTTTAATGGCCAGTTATAAAACTCCAAAATCGTGATTGCTACTACAACCGAGACTGATCTTAATTCAGAATCCAATCCCGCTACTTATGACGCATCAATGGTAATTTGAAATCATTCAAATTGCCTCAACAAAGGCTAACTTGTTCAAGAATCACGACGTATTCATCAGTAGCAGTTATAGGGGTATCCGATATTCTCGAATTTCTTGAACGCGTTTTTCTATTTTTAAATCGTTATTATTCAAATAAAACAGCATTTAGGTGTTATTTTTGTTATTCATTATGTGTTATAATTATTAATTCGAAGAAAGTAATTATGGTATTAGAATGACCATTTAATTTTTAGTATTTCTAAAATTTTGAAAGTACTAAACCAAACATTGATAATCTAGTCCGTAGGCATTCACGCCTAGGATACAAGAGGCGCGGGTTAGATTCCAAAACTGCGTAATTTGACTCTATTTTTCTATTTCGTAGAAGGTTCATAATACTCTTCAGTTATATAGAATTTGCAATATGTATTAGCCTATATTGGTATTTTTACCTAAACCTTCTTGTTAGAAGAAGTATAGCAAGTATTTTACATTATATAGAAAATATGTAGTAACATTGTCCTTGTTAGTGTTTAAGACAGCAATACTCAATGAAAATTATATAGCGTCAAGGTACCTAATGTGAAAGGAAAATTAAGGTATCAATGCAGAAAGAAATTAATAAAATTCCAATATTCATATGCTATTATTAAATAATGTTATTATGTATAAAAACCTTAAGCCAGCACAATGGAAACCTTTTTATTAATTTGTCTACGGAGACAAAGCATATTGGATCGAGGTAAAAAACTATTGAAACTGAGTTCATTTCAGGCCCTTTGATATATTTTAATACCCTATTAAAACTGTAATGAAACAGGCGATAAGGAATTCAATATTAACTGAATACTATACCGTTCAGAGAACATAGACTTAAATTAATCATCCTAGCATTATCGGATAACTCGGATAGAGTATTATTAGATGATTTTATTGAAATACGTCAAAAATATTGGAGATCTCATAGATTCGGTTTTATACATCGATTTGCTCTACAAATCGAGAATTCGCCGCTCGCTTCGACGCACAGTTTCTCATAGATATTTCTACATATATAATTTGTCAGAATACTATTCCGTCCTTTTGCCCTTCCAACGCGCTTTCACGACTATAAGCCTCAACACCCAGCCGACAGCCATTAAGGTCTCAACAATTAATTCGTTTGACGCATAATAGAATGCTTTAAATTGGAATTAAAGTACTCTCTCAGCTCAAACACTAGATTTACTGGCGTCTGCCTACGATTGAACTTTCGGTATTCAAACCCCTTTTTATTATTGAAATAACATTTTTTTCCCGTGAATAATTCAGCGGGCCTTTGATGAACCTACACACGAATGTTACGAATTATCCCATTTTAAATATGTTGTTTGCGTCCAACGGCCGCTCGTTTTATTAGCAGACGTGGTCACCTATAATTGAGGAAGCGCAAATTGTTCGTATCATTTTCGTATCATTATTCTATCAGTCTATCTTAACACCCTTAGGCAGGTCCCTTTTTCTGTGAGAGCTCATAACTCGATTTTTTTATGAATAGCAGACGTTCGTATGCATAGTTTTTTAAGTGTTTTACTCTTGCACACAGAAATACATTTTAGTCTCTATTTCAACGAAAATATGATTTCCTTTCGATTTTGCTACATTTTATTTTTATTCAGCTGAAATTTATCGAGTATTTAGATCGTTCTCTATCATTTTTACGGAATTCAAGCATATGGTATAAATAAAAGTATTTGTTATATTTTCGTTTTGAACAAATACCTCATATGAAAATACAGACTAATAAAACTATTTTAACACTCTCTTTAGTTAATCGCATTGTTTCTTATTACAAAGATAAAAAAAGTAATTGCTATAAGTGCTATTTTTGAATTGAATTCGTTTAAGAATGAAATTTCAATTTACTTTATTCGTAACGCCGACTTAACAGCTTTTTTTAGGAAAATATAAAATGCCGTTCTGTGTCTTTAATTACTAAACTAAATACCCCAAAATTGATAGAAAACCTTTCTACGAATGAGTGTTGAATTTAGTATAACCATCATGATATTTTTGTAGTTAAAGAACTATTTTTATTCTTTAGTTATTCTAAAAACAGTAGATTATTGTTTAGAAAATTAATCGACGCAAGCTTGCCGTCATCTGTCGGAGGATAGCAGATTCGTTAAAAGAATAATTTATTCACCTTTCTTCAATAATATTTCTAATAAGCAGCGTCCGTTATAAAAGAGCAAAACATATTATGTCGCAGCCGAATCTCATGTTTGAGAAACATGTAGACATCATATTTCTTTTTTTTTTTTCTTCATTTACTTTACTCACTAGCAGAAGGAGATCTTATGCATTATACATATAACTCCATGTCTTTATGTACAATCTGATTATCCTTGTCATCATAGCTATTCCATATTCCTTAAGGTTTCGTGTTTTTATATATGATTTAATTACGGACGGACGTCACTATGTTTGAATTACGAATTCGTTTCGTGGATGTCAAGAGGAATTACATAACCCCAAAGTTAATTCGTTACCGATTACGAACAGATAATGTGAGAGGCGGGCACCACCTGAACAGACGTCATCACAGTAGGCTGTTATAGAAAGCTGCTTTAGAGTTTATATAAGAAAAGGTTTAGGAATGTTGAAGAAAAATAGTTTTCGACATGAATTATATGCTAGTAATAAAAGCAAACTGTGCTTTGGTCTACTATATAAAGTCGGTAGTTCCTTTAGAGGTATATGTATAAATACTTGAAATATATTTCAAAAGCTATATATGGTGTAAATAAATTTTTTATCGACCATTATGTGTTCTTATTTATTCAATAATTTGAATATTCATTATTTGAATATATGCGATTATCACAAACAGTGAAATACATATCCACGCAATCAAACATGATAATGATATATGATATATCACGTGACAGTATACATTTTTGAAATGGGGAGTCAAAACTATACACATTTAAAGTGACGAGGGTCCGAATTGCAAATGTTTTATTTTAATAAAAACGCCATTTCCCTTCTAATCCCGATCTTCGTTTGATTCCACTGCCCTTTATTTGGGTTCTGAGCCAAAATGGAAAAATGGCACCTTATAGTTTTGTCGTGCCCGTCCGTCCGTATGTCACAGGCATTTTACTCAAAACTACAGGATGCATATTGATGAAATATGGAGTAGAAGTGTCTTGTATAAGCTACTTAGTTAGGTAGTTAAATAACAAAAATCAATATTTCTTGGGGCGGGCACTCCGTACATGTAGCAGACGCTGAAAATTTTTTTCAGCAAAATCAAAGTTTGGTACATATTTCGATAGTTCTTTCAGAAATACTAAGCAATTTTTGATTCAAATATTTTCGGAAATAATCGCTACGAAAAAGCAGAAATGATTTGTGGGGACACACAATTTCTGTAGTGCATTTTTTTTGTAGTAACCGCTTTAGATTCCTACACTAAGCATGGTCCGACATGCTCTTGGCCGGGTTTTTTTTAATCTTCCCTTCTGTAATAATAATAACGGAAGAAAATGAAATACGCCTCGTTTGTTGAATGTGAGTCCCGTCATAAAGTTAAGGCGGCATACACGAAGACGGCTGATGTTAATAATTTATGTGACCCGAATAGAATTATCCCGACGAACAATTTTTTTCATCATTAAAATTTTTTTTTCAAGCTTATTCCGTGGACGTCCGGACACTAAATTTAATAATAACAAGTACAAAACAGGTGGACTTAGCAGATCTCTCACAAACAAATATAGATTAGCTAACGGCTGACAATTATCTCTTATTGGTTTCCATTTGTCGATGTTAAATATAATTTCAACGTTGTCGACAATCGCTTTCAATGAATGTTATCGACGGGCTCACTTCTTGTAATCTCTAACGGAAAATTAATCTTCTTCTACAATGAATATGGCAGTGTCATACCAATGGCTGGACCCAGGTGTAGGAGCAAAACAATTTCTTAAACAAAACGCTACTTAAGAGGTTTTGCTCGCTCGAGCGCTCGGATTCGGACCACTGGTCATAGGCATATGCATCATACGTAATAATATTTTTAGACGGTTTTATTTAGCTTACCGTTTTGGTGTGTTTAGTCATATAAATTCGGTTGATACCAGTCTTCCTAAGGATTGCGTATTGAGGAGCTACATTGCAGCAAACAGTCTACAATCAATCGCTCATATAATTTTCAATAGCTCTTCCCAATACAAAATTTATGTAAAAGTATATCCGTCACTGTCGTGGTACGGTATCGGAAAACGATCGTTTACGTATTTACTCAGATGACGTCACGCCTGAAATTATTAAAAATTTTCATGACATTGATTGTGATGACGAATATATAGTTAAACGACCGAACGCGATCGGACCATGTTGGCCGTGAACGTCGAGTCCGTTGAATAATAAATAGAAAAGTCCCGCTGAAAGCGGTTTCTGTTTCCTTTGTATATATCGTGACTCTCTCTTGAAGCAGAGTTTCAGATTGATCAAGCAATAGTAAAGACTACGAGGCTATTTCTACGTTTGATTGTGACAACCATTTATATTTATAACAACACCTACGCACAAAACGCCTATTTATATTTACAGATAATACACCTTTCTATGGTCCTCCCACACACGGAAAATCGAATATTTTATGAATAGCGACCGAGACGGGAGTCGGACTTTCATTGAAACTTGTGTACTAGCAGACGTAACGTAATAGAATATCAATGACAATTGTGATTTGGCAAACGATTTTGCGATTTTTTTTTAATGCAATTCAAAATAAAAGCAATTTGTTTAATGTTCGTATTATGTACATATAATATTAGAAATTTCTGAACATAAAAAAAGATTTTAATGTTATTGTTGTTTAGCAGCGTGTTTTATATATAGAACCGACCGACTGGCTGGCTCGCTCGCTGGGTGTCGCTGTGTCGCTGTCCTTATTTATTTATTGCACATGTGTAATAAATGTGTACTAGTTTCTTATTTAGCCAAAAGAAAACATAGTGTAAAGAAATACATGTGATTTACAAGTATCAATTTGTGTTATACGTTTGAATTATACGCTTCACGTATTTAAATTGTTAAGAATTGTACTGTGGGAATGAAATAGAATTTATAAACTACTAGTTTTTCGCCCGCGGCTTCGCCCGCTTAGACGTAGAATATGTGCCTTCATTTTTTTACAGTGAACGCTTTTCTCTCTCGGTTGCGATCTTGATTCTAATTCCGGTCTCACATTAGGCTTTGAGACTGGTCCCTTTCTCAATTTCTCCCCTTTTTTCGATAAGGCGAGAACAC
This sequence comes from Eumeta japonica, assembly GCA_005406025.1. Lineage (NCBI taxonomy): Eukaryota > Metazoa > Arthropoda > Insecta > Lepidoptera > Psychidae > Eumeta > Eumeta japonica. The sequence goes on along the minus strand of BGZK01002915.1, from coordinate 7,450 downwards.
TGATCATTCGAGTAAAGGTTTATCTTTTATTTTAAACGTTGTTATTTAATTGTATAGCGACGACTATAAGCCTTCGAATATTAGGATTTATTATTTGACTTTGACTTCCGCAAGCTAGATCTTTAAATGAAAATACATTTTTTCGTGACATCCGATTTAAGTGAAACATAGTCTGTACCCTGTTCCAAGCAATGCACTATCTACCCGTGAAAACCTTATTGTTTGAGCAATTTCGAAGATGTACATAAACAGACTGACAGGCAAAAAATTAATATATGTAAAATATTTAGTTGTCGTTTTCTATAATACCTTTCTTTTATCGTCCCTATTAATTTTATATAGATGGTTTATACAAGTTACAGTGTATAGTTATGTACAGTTAATTTTACAGATACTTTGATGTACAGACACACCGGATTCTACTGTTTTATTATAGATGGCCATCAATATCTCTTTTCACATATATACCCATATGTGAATACACAATACTATAATTTTTCGTATTCCAGTTTTGGCTAAGACTGAAAGCAGATTTCATTGTAAATATTTTCTTTGTACCTTACTTTACTTAAATTACAAATTGAACGTTCGTCATGCGGTGTTACAATTTTGTAATCGGTGGTATTCTTTTTATCTTTATTCGGCTCGAAAATAAATAGGCATGAAAATAGATAACCCTGTTTCGCGTGTACCGCCGGTGTTTGCTCGCATCTTTCGTGTCAATCTAGTTCTAGTTTCGTTCTCAATGTCTCTTTCAATCCTAATCTCGATCTCATTTATGTTTGCAATGAATAAAATATCCCATTTTGTTCTTTCTAACACAGTATATCCATATGCTGAACGCACACTCACATGACCGTTTGATTTTTAGTTTCTCCAATTTTCGTCCCGTTCTCAATTCTAATCGTTTTCAGTACCGAAAAGAAATGTTGCTCTAGGTTTTTTTTTTTTGACTTAAATCTGTATTCTTTAGATCCTGTCACGTCCTCAGTTTCGATCCGAGAACAGTTCTGGGTTACAAGAGTTGGTTTCGCTTTAGGTTCCTTCAACCCTCGTCTTTCTCTCGCAACTCCTGCTCTGTTACGTAACGTCACACTAAATACTACGCACTCTCTTATCTATAACTTGTCGACACCACGTCTTTGCTTGACGTCTCGATAACGTAACCCAATTAAAAACTTTCAGTTCGACCAACTCTATTGTGTACCAAGTTAGTTTTAGTGTGATTATCGCAATGTCATAGACAAATGTCGATCATACGAAAACGTTCGTGTTACGTAAGCGTTATCAAAATGACGAGTTTCATTGCGGTTGTGTGTATGACGTCCTGTATCGTCAGGGTTTGTTCTCGACACAAAGTTTATAGCGTTTAGCTCGATTGGTGCAAATTTGATTAAAAAAATAAATCATCGAGGAAGCAAATACCCATCTATTTGCATTCTTAAACTATATAAATGAATATTTTACCTAAAATATTAAATGAAACTCTTTATTTTATCCCTTAGGTACTCTGCATTATTTATATTGACCAAAAAACGGTTCATCACGAGGGTTCTCCGACCGCATGTTTAGTTTTTTTTTTTTTAATTAAATGAAAGGAAAAAATCTTTAAGACTAATTACTCACAAAGATTATTAATTTAGTTCATTGTGCCTTTCAAAGCATAAAATACATTGAAAGGAACTCGTTCCAACCGCGTGTCCTACAACACATCTCATTTGTTTTTTATTAAACTATATTTGGTGGTGTAAATTATCAGAAATCTTGAAAAATAAACATGTAATTAAACACGTCGCGTGTAACCGTTCAATGCAAGTTATTGGTAACCATTATATAAAATTAGATATTAAATAGTGAATTTATATATCATATAAAATAGTAAATAGTAAATTTTAGGGGTGGAGAGAGAGAGAGAGAGAAAGTCGCAAATAGTAGTATAACATTTTTCGTTGTTTCGATTTCTTTTTGTAAATTCCTACTGCAAGCCGTAAGGAACTTTGTTCGTAAAATAAACGAAGGAACGGTAATGTGTTATGAAAATATTTAAAAATACTTGTATTATACATTTTTTATATATCGTTATGTATAAATATACAATTATGTAATTATTAAAAAGAAATGTAATATACCTCTTTTTGTAAACACGCAAACGCGCATACTATTGCGAAAGTGTTGTGGCATTCAAAATGTAATAATAATTAAACGCAATAATAAAAAAATACTCAGAACTAACCAAAGTACTTACAAACATTAATACTCTTTCATACTTTGAAACGTATATACCAGTTTTTAATTTTAATTGGTTAGTTATGAGTATTTTTCTATTGTTATTTTATTATTATTAAAAACATTACATTTTGGTTTTTTTTTCTCCGATCGAGTGAAATACCACTGATGTTGAAGCACGTGATACGTTTAAGCTTTCAATAAAAGTGGACTGTACTGCGTCTTACCACGAATACAGTTTACACAGCTGGATTACAAGCTTTATAATAAATTTTCTTGAACTACAATCATCAAGTTACCCTCGGAAGCGCCTATTAGATAAGATTCCGTTATATACGTTAGGTAAATTAGAATACATCAACATCTTCTCCAGTAATTTAAATTACAGATTAATACTAGCTGGGGAATCGCCGCGGGCTGTGTAGCTATATCGTTACTCTGCACAGAAGAGGCGCGTGAACTGATTACCCGTACTGGGCGATCGACTTGCGTTGACGCGCCCCATTGTGCCCTCCGTGTAACCCCTCCTCAGTGTAACATCTCCCTTTCCACCTCACCATGCTCCTCCCGATTAGTAGTTATATAGTTTGCTATATAGACAATCCAATCTGAAATATATATTTATATATGCGCTAAATTATTTTTACACGTAATACGGCATAACATACGAGACTGGTTTTCAGTAGTGCAGTTCTTGCAGAGCCTTCAATTTCTACGAACTGTAAATGCATGATATTTTTTCACGTACGTTCGTTTTACAATTCTCGGTTGGTAAATATGGTTTTATACAATTGTTGGCGCCATAATATAATTTAAATATTACGACCTCGTTCATTATTCTTTATTCAAAATACAAGTTTTCCCAACTGAATATTTCTAATTAAACATAGATAATTATTCTCAAAACAAGATTATATATATAAGTATACCAAGAACGAATTTTAATAACATTAAGAGAAACGACGACCCAAACCAGTCCAAAATAATTATTGTATTATTTCTAGCATACGTAATTAATACTACAAATAAATTCATTTAATTTTATCAAACTAAGAAGCAATAAAAATGTTTTCGAATCTAAAATGTGAAATAAAGATTTATCGGATTGGGGCGGTTGACAGTTAGTGGAGGCAGTTTTTCAATGGAATATTTAATTATAATAGTAAATTCTGTTTGCGAGTTTTCCAACACGGATAGAGAACCTTGATTGAGTTCTGATGTTCATTAAAGCCTCAATGCTTGACGTGATCCAGATCGTTTTCCCACAACGTAATGATATGGTTGTTATTCCCGATTTCATAGCTCTACTTTTCTTACTCGGATGCTTTCTCGTTCTCCCTTTTACTCCCGCTACCGTTGCTCTCATTCTTTCATCCCATATCGCTCTCTCCCTTCACCATCTCTCTCCATGATTAACTTTTTCCTCCAGTTCTTTTTCTCTCGATGAAACCAAGTAAATAAATATAATTGCCTAAATTCAATAAAATAACAACTCGTAAATTGTAGGTTATAAAAAAATTTAGAGACAAATAGATAAGTAAACAGTAATGTATTTTGTACGGTGATGAGTTCTAATATTGAATTTCATCAAAATCCTTTACACCATCGTCGAGTAAGAAGACATACAGATAAACAAACAAAAGTAAACAGGCAGAAATTTTTTTTTTGGGTAATGTTGTGTTCTATCAGTATACTGAATTCCTTCGAAATCGGTTTGACCATTGTTGAATTATAACAAGACATGCAGACAAAGAAAAATGTGTTTCCCCAAGCTTGAAGCTATCTTCATCCTAAATTTTATCAATATCCGTTAACCGTTTTAACCGTGAAAACGTAACAGACAAACACTTATTTTTACACGATGAATTTGTTTGTATTCGATATTAACTATGATATGGAGGATTGTAGTCAATTTCTTTTAATTCTAATATAATATATATATATATATATATATATATATGAAAGTAATGGAAAACTATTAGTGTTTGTATAACATTAATTCTGTTCTCATATAACATATTTTTTCTCATATTTCATATTATGCGAGTAATATACACCTTTGTTTACGAAGTCGTGTTGACGGCAATGGCTTGGTGTATCACTGCGAAATATGATTGGCCTGGCGCACAAATCCATTATTTATTTTGGGGATAATCACACTTACATATGTTATCATAGTGATGCGTAATTTTTGCCTTGAAGGGATAGCGAAAAAAAAGAAAAATATACCTTGAATTTTAGAATAAATCGAAGTCGAATAGGAGATAAGCGACGTCGTGTAGTGGTTAAAAGTTAATTCTAAACAAATCAATTTCATAATAAATGGATGTAGATAATAGAAATGAATAATGAGATAAACGTTTACTAACAATAGAAAATACAGAACAATAACCGATTCTATATAGCTTGCCTTCGGTGGCAAGTCCAAGTCGAATCTCTGTGTGCTAATGGAACTGTGTGCTGTTGATCAAGATCAACAGCACCTAGTTCCCATTAGCACACATTTACTAGTAAATGTGAGTCCTAAATCCGCAAAATTGCCACTAAACCCTCTACTGAGCATCATTGTGAAATAAGATACCGGAGTACAGTTCTGGACACCGTTCATTTTCTACAGCCGGATTAGCGAATGTCGCGTGGCCAACAGAAGAGTTTCCAATAAGGAGGGCTAATCCAAACATCTAGGAACTTATCTCTTGTCCCAGATATATAAAATTAAAAAAAAAAAACTTGATAGGTGTCAAGGGACACCCGGATGGAACGAAGTTCCTTTCGATTAATTAGTGAAGGAATTGTAATAATTTTTTTTAAGTTATAATATTTTTTTTACTATTATTAGCAAATATAATGTAATATAAACTTAATCAGTAAGCTCAATTTTAGTAATAATTGGCTTGTGGTAACTGAAGTAGGAAACATGTTTGGGATTCTATTTTATTTAAATGTCTTGAAAAAACTGCATCGATGGTAGTATTATATTTTGTTGTTGATTCTGCTCTCCATCAGCAATATCCGGAACTTGTGCAGAAACACAGCATTCATTATTGTTATTATTTTTTATTATTTATTAAGTACAAAAAACCTGTATACACTCAACACAAATAATCGTCGCGACACCACACTGTTCAATGCGAAATAGAAAGACGAAACGAAAATAACTGGCTTGCTTTCTATGAGAGAGAGAGAGAGAGAGAGAGAGAGAGAAACACGCGCACGCTGCACGGTTACAACGAAAAAGTGTCGTTACAACTTTTGGTCTTAATTTTTTCCGTCTAGCCCCCTTTCGCAACGCGCGATAAGGAACTTCGTTCCAAAATTATTTTGATCTCGTTACTTCTTTCATAATTTTTGAAGTTTGTATAGAAGAGACTATGTGTTGTTTAGACTTGTAACAAACTTATTAAAAACCGGAGCAGTTTTTATATACGAAAATTGTATAAAATAACGTCCCAAAAATAAGAAACATGTCAATAACCAGATGTACATAATTTGTGACGTAACGACTAGCGCTTTGCAGACCCGATGTTCCTGAAGCGTTCACTGTACGTCGTGAAACATCAAAACGATTGAAAATGGGAATCGTTTGATTTTTCGGATTGTTCATTTCGAAGTTAGCGATCTGAAATATAGACGTTTGTTAATCTAAAATCGTACCAATTGCTTCTATTCCGCTCAGTGTTTATTTGTTTATTAACCATTTAGTTTGGCTTAACACGCTACGAAAATTGGCAGCGGCCGTTAATACCCAACTCGAATCAGCCCCTGGAACGATTAGTATGCGCGGGCGGCGCTTCGGCTGTGACGATTAAATACATAAATTGGCTATTGAAATACATCGGAATAGCTTTCGTTCCTCACTAACAAGCCTTCATCAAATCGTCGCGTGGCCGCCTTATTTTTTATCTACCAGGAGAAGAAAATTTTAACTACCGTCAAAATATGTCGACAATTTAAATATTCTCCTCTTCGTATTTGATTATTATTGTACATGCATTTGTCGCGTTGTAGACCACTGGTCAAGCGCGAGAAGGATTCTTTATCATAGCGAACGTATCAATATATAAAGAGAGATAAACCCAATTTCACTATCTTACACCGACACAATTATACATTGAAATTAAATATTTGCGTTTACTTCAAATGTGTACCTGCAATAGTAATCACTAATATAATACTGATAATTAAGAAAATGCTTATTGACAACGTACATAAAAATCATATTTGCTATAAAGAAACATTGACAAGAAAAGTATCGATTGAGACATAATAATTACACCTGGAAATAAATGGAAAAAAAAAGAAAATTTGATTATGAAAGTAATAGTATTACAATAAGCAAATCTTATTTTTATACAACACCCTGTCAGAAATTATTAAAAATTTTAAAAGTACGACCTTGGGTACATTGAAAAATAATTTAGGTATCTGTTATCATTTTCAACTGTGGATATTAGTTTGATATCAAAGGCTTAATATAATTTCGGTGGAATGTTGCATTTTCATTTTAAGTAATTATATCTACATATTCATTGAGAAGCATTTGCTATAGATAATTAAAAAAAAAATGTATTCTTAATTTCATTTTCGTTTATATTATTATGTCAGGTTTTAATCACCATGCTGTTGAAATATATCATCCCATATTTTTTTCATTACAGGTTAAGGGACCTTTAGATCACAACGCTGACTCTTCATATATCATTTTATGAGCTTTCCGCCCGCGGTTTCTCTTAAGTCGATTAAACTTCTCGATCAGTGCGTTGGCGTTGGGCTTTTTTAGTGTTTTTAAATACCAAATTTTTTGAAATCATTCCCTGCAATGAAAAATAATACATGCCCGTCTTCAGGTTGCAGAAGTTTTTAGGATGCTATGTCTCTGGCAAATACCATAAAATCCAATTAGTAATTCAATCGTGTAAACATAACAAAGATAGAGACACCAGGGATGTTTTTTTATTCCCTTGAACCTTTGCTCCCAACTTGGCCCTCTTAAAAAAGTTTTTATTAGTAGTAGCTGTCGCGTTGTAGCTCCTGCCCCCGTTGCAGTATTGCCTGTAGTGCACTTTCGGTGCAACGTAGTCAAACCAGATCTCCACCCCTGATATGTACCAGCCTCATTTCGTTATTAAATAAACTGAACTATAATGGTTCTTAAGAACCCTAAATTATTTCAGAAAAATGATTGATTTTTAGTAAGGTCCATTGGTCCCTTAACCATGGAAAT
>BGZK01002914.1:0-37455 GCA_005406025.1 Eumeta japonica | reverse complement strand
TTTGACCAAGCTAAATCTACATTTTCTATTTATACTTAATTTCTTTGAATTACTTATTATTTGCTAGGTATTTATACTTTAATTAATCCTAAATTACACTATTTTCTAGTTTTATATTCTTATTGTTTTTCTTCTATATACTAAGCTAGGTCCCCAGTTGGGTAAAGGCCTCCTCCAAAGACGCCCACTCCTCTCTATCCTGCGCTAATTACCAGTTTGAGCCTGCAGCATTGTTGCTACATGTATTTGTTGGATTTTATTTTTATTCTTGTTTGTTCCTGTGGTGATTAACTTTGGAGGTTGTGGTCATACTCTTCCACGGTGACCAGCTGGGTTGGAAGATCATGTTTGTTTCTTGTTTTTAATTGTGTGTTTGTTTTTTTCTATGCCGGGGAGGAGGCGATTGATTGCTATGCCTGTTTATTCTGAATATTACTTTGAATGGTTGGCTTTTGACTACGTAGTTCAGTATTCCTTTATTTATTACTCCCTCTGAGAGCTGCTAGACCTCTTGATTGGTTCTTCTATTTGTTGTATTTTGTTCTTTTTATTTACTCGTGAGGTTCTTATCCATGTTGGTTTAATGACATTTTCTGGCGAGGAGTGGAAATTTGCGTTTTGTGTTGTTTTTCGGTATGATCAGTTTGTCGTATATAATTTTGGCTCTAACTCCTTTTCTCTTTCCAGTTTTGCTCTTGTAGTTCTTTCTCTCTCTAGGACGTATTTTGGGTAGTCTTCTTTAATGTAGTAATTTGTATCTTTTAGCGCTCTTTTTTTTGCTTAATTATTTTAATTTTTGTGCCTAGCGTTGAAAAAGTTACCACTATTGGACGTAATCTTTCTTCTTTCTTCCCTATTCTTTTTATTTCTTGGATATCGCTGTAATTTAATTTTACAGAGAGATATTCTTCAACCCAGGTGATAAAGTTTCTTTCTATTTATTCACATATCCAAGAATAATTGGATATGTGAAAACATTCACGGCTCTACTATACATATATAAAGAAATAAAAAGTAAACTATCACAGCAGGGTAGGCATTACAAGTCAACGAGTAATAGTCGACCGACTTATAAGATGTAATTGGGGAAGTAAAAAGCGAAATTTCGTACAATTTCCGTTGACAATTATTCAGATGGCATAGCTGGTCGGGTAGAGTATGGGCTAAATATAAATTGATCCATGTAAATTTATGGAAATATAAAATCGTAACATTTTTAACACCCGTCCTATGTGGGCCCGTTCTTAGACGTTATTAGCCGTTAAAGCATAAACTCTGCCTATAGATTCATGCTATTAAATACAAAGCGACGCTCTTAGTTGTTCTTGTGACGGGTAAGCACGAAACCCTATAATGCGCATGGCCCGAAACACACTAGGCTGGTTTTTAAAAATAAATTCCACACATACGAAATTGTGGGTACAGCTAGTCAACATTATGACTATTAATTAATACAAATGTAATGTTGTCTTAATGGCTGAGTTATGTCATAAAGACAATACTTAAATAAGTTTATATAAGCCATTAAGAAGTAATAATAAGTACATAATTAATTATTTTTCACTTGCACAAAGGTAGGATCTAATACGTGATACAATTATGTTGTAATGTGTTATATATGTATACTAGCTGTCCCGGCAGACGTCGTCCTGGCCGGAAAAGCTTTAAGCAATATGCCGACAGCAGCGCCACCTACCGGGTCCGATTGTGTTTTGAAATCATCCAGGGACCTATTGCAATTACATAGAAAATTTCATCCCAATCAGTCCAGCCGTTTGACATATCGACCACGGCGTCACCTATCAGGTCCAATTGTGAATCTAAACCATCCTCGAATCCACTTGAGCACACACAAAAAATTCATTCACAGCAGTTTTGGAGTTCACTGTCAACACATGTACAGAAGAATTATATATATATATATATATATATATATATATATATATATATATATATATATATATATATATATATATATATAAGTGTGTGTGTAGAGTTTGTACATTTCTATAAAACTGTTTCAATCAAATAAGACAATTGATATTCAGTTTGTGATAATTTTTTGTCCGAATATGTCAACAGCCATTGGAAAATTGCGATTTATTCTATGTCTTAGAGGATTTAAAAAATAGTTATAATGATTTGTAAAAAGAAAGTCGCGTAAAAAGTTCAAGGAACTCACGTTACTTTAAAACGCGTATTTCGTTCTGAGCCGGTGAAACGTATACGAAGTACCAACCGGCATGCTCGATCCCACTGATTAAGCATCCGTTTGTCACTCCAAATAAAACACGTCTGGTCTCTGTTGTTAATCTTTGACAGGAAGAAGCCATGAGTTCTTCTCAAATAAGATCCGAAAGCCAGCGTTCTGCTGGAAGGTAGGAATTAATTCGGGAGAACGCCACCTCGAGCGCGTGGTAGGATCCTAAAGGAACGATGCACTTTAGTTTGGTCTCAGGTGGAGAAGTTTTATGGAACATGTTTACAGTTCTAGCATATAAAAGCGTCTGTCATCGGCGTAGAACAAGGGAACGATACTACAACGGGCCGGAACTAGAGATCGCATATCAAGTAAGGTGCAACAAAAAAATGATAAGTTTGTCAATCTGCATATCATCGGAAATATTTCCGAATATTAATGAGGAAGTGGATGAGATACGCCGGAGGGTACGTGATTTCGAACGAAAAGTGTAGCACCAGGTCGTCGTCGAATCTAAAATTAAAAAAAAGTACCATATTAGGCGTTTATCATATAGCGCTTTCCATTTTCTCGGGGGCATTTGAATTTTTAAATAAATCAAAAAGCCTCAGCCTCCGTTGGTGTAATCCGTGTTGTCGTCGCTAATAGTCGAAGATAAAACGTAAATTACCCTATCGAATATTTGTTTCTAACAAAATATTTTTTCTGTGATGAATCGTTTTCAAGTACAAAACAGAAAAAAAAATTGCAAACCTTATTGTCCAGAATTACCGTCTATCTCTATCTCAACGAGTACAAAAGGTCCACGTAGCGTTTATTTTCGTTTTTGTAAAATAACATAACTTCACTCTTTTCCGCAAGCTGAAATGTCACGTATCCACCGTCGTTGGCTCTCGGCGCACTTGGCAGCTGTCAGCCAGCGTCGTGTTGAGCTCCTGACGCCCTAACCCTTACCTCGCCCTCGCTCCGTATCATAGAGCTAATAGTTTATTTATTAAATATATTCACCCTAAAATGTTTAAACAGCTTGGGTACTTCAAATTTTTTTATTCTCTGAACAAGTTAAATTAAACTATGTTCTTACATTAATTTTTTTATGATTTAACAGCCTGAAGTAAAATAAATGACCTTATAATGCTAATATGAAAATATGTACTTATTTTATTTTAAGGTGAATAAAAGCAAAATATTACAATTGAAATTAGTAACAAGTAAATATTACACAAAAGGTTGAATTACATATGAAATAACATACAAATAAACAAGAATTATTGCAAGGAAGTTTCTTAACGCTCGTCTGGTAGAAATCGTAACATAATGAAAAAGTGGTACAAACGGAAAAGCGTTACGCATATTACTTTAATTTATATAATTTATCATTTATTGTTTTTCTTTTTCCTACAATATTAAATGAAAATCTTTGATTTTTTTTAGTTTTGACCGGTATATTCAACTTGAAAAATCTATTATCGATTTCAATATTTATATAAATATGCAGATTCACGAACTTAACGAAATCTTTAAATAAAAAAATAAAATAGCGCTGTTTAATGATTTTTATTGTACTTTATGATTCACTATTTTATACCTAATTTTTAATCAATGGATTTTCTAAACTATGAAATGAAATTCTCTGGCTTTTTTTTTAATATAATTAAAACTTTTATTTTTTAAACTTTAAAAAAATATTAATTTTAATTTTATTAACTTACGTTCATTTAAATTTATTGTACTTTTCATTTAATTTTCTGAAACGTTGTTATTTTATTTCAATGTATCTGGTATTTAATACGTAAAATATAGCAAAAAAGAACTTAGTTCCTACTAGGTGTCTCACGACACCTCTAGTTTTCTGTTTGTGGCAATACGAATTTAAAATTTATCTGTCAACCACGTTTTGGTTGTGCGATAGCCTGACATTATTTTACTTACGAAATAGGTCTTTATGGAAATCGTATTTTATTATTATAATAAGCACGCGCTTTTTTCCCAAAGAGTAGCCAAAGATCACAGATTTCCTGATGGTACCATATTTGCATATCTCTTTTACGTTATTGATATCTGTGAATCGTTTCGTGCAAGCTCGTCGGTTTCAGGCATTGGACCTATTATTACCGTGTAGGGGCGTGTTGCGACTTTTATAACTCCATGGTTTCGGATATTAAAAATTTTGACTCTTCTTTAATATGCCACCAATGTGGTTTCCTCTGTGTGGTTCTGTATCCTCGTATTCTATGATTGACTAAGTACTGCTACATTGTTTAAATGAAGACCAACTCCAAGTACAGGCAAAAAAAAATAATGAAAGCATAAATCGGTAATATTGCAGAAGGTTTAAAATTTTTAAATTTGATAACTTTTTTCATAAATAATAGGCGGTCAAATAAGAAGGCTTTTAGGGGTTTGCGTTGTGTCATGCCACTGCCAACAGTAAAACGATGCAAATAAATAAAAAAAAAATAGTTTTGAATCACCATCATCCATTTCTGAGTAAGTACCGCGATAATAGCGGGACATGATTTAGCCAAATATTTTTGACACCTAAAATTTTATGGACTGATGTAAAATAAACGTACCTACAATGAAAAAATAAGGTCATTAAAACAATGTGTTTCCGACTTAAATTCATATCTGCCAAAAAGATTTTGCCAGCTTATAGGCTTTCTTATAAAGAATGGAAAAACTAAGAAAATTGTTATATATAATAAATTGTCATTAATCATATAAATATGGGGAAATCCCACTAGATTCTTACATAAAATTATTTTTTTTATTTCGCTTTTTGACTCTTATTGTGATTTGTTTCTCCGTAATTAATTTCGATTTATACAGAATTATATGTGGATCAACTTGTTATATACCTGAGCAAAATTTCAAATAAGTACGTCTAATAGTTTCTGAAATGCTTGTTTTGAAATTCTAACGCCTGTGATAGAAAGATGAACAGTTGCATGAGTGATCTTATAAGGATTCTGTTATTTTGCAATCATGCATAAAATAAAAAAAGATTGTCGTATAAATCAACAATTTCTATTCCAATAAGAGCTTATTCCACCAACTTTTTTTAAACTCACATTTAACAAAAGACGCTTTTAAAATAAAATTTACGCGCCATGTTTTTTTTAACGGGTTTTAACCAGAACAACCATTAAAAGGAGGACATGAAATAGGCTGTAAGTCACTTTTCAGCTACTTTTTATATTTGATGTTGTAATTTAAGTTATTGCGAATTAGGTCTGTTATTGAGTTACCTTATGTAGAAGGCTAATCGTAGAAATCTTCTTTTTACAGCAAACCGTCTAGGTCTTTATGAGGCGGTGATATTTCGAAAATATCCCGCTGAATTGTTTGGCTGTGAAGTTAGTTGTTTGGAGTTAGGTATCATTGTAAACGAAACTCACTTCAACATTGGCCGGGTACGTTCAGACTATTTATGGTATGGCCTTTATAAAAACCGCCCAGGCGGAAAAGCAAATTTGACAACCGGGCGGCGTCATGTTTATTAAGTTACAATTGAATCGTATAGCCCCTCATTTCTGTGTTGGTTTAACAAAAAAAAAACGCAAGCTTTCGTGCGTGCGTGTCAATGACCCTTGCCGAGTTCTTTTATTTCAACGATTCGTCTCTATTGTTTTAATATTGCTCTTAAAATAATGCTAAAAAAACTTGGACGTAATATAAGATAGATATGTTATTTCTACAGATTCATATGCACAATTTGATGTGATCAAACTAACCAGATCAATGGTGATTCAATGAAGAACGGCCTTATATATGAGTATGGCGTATTCGAACTGAGTAGTTTGTTAATGACATAAGTTCTGGGCGGCTAAAGACCGCATGCCGTGGAGGTCTGGCGGAGGAGGCGGTCATGTCCTGCGTGCTGGACGCTGCTACTCTCCAGAAGATATTTTATCCCTTGACGAGAGCCGATAATCGCCTTCCTCGATAAGCTGAAGTTTCAAGTCCTCGAAATCGGTCCTATTTGTTAAAGGATTTTTATCTCCACCATTGGAACTCTCTTTAAGTGCGGTAAACATGTATTGTTTAACAAAAAGTGTGTTTATATCTCGCATTAAAAAAATTATAGGATATTTCATTTTTTTACGTTGTCAATACCTGTACCTCGAATAACAAATGCGAACTCGCTAAAGTGCTGTGAAATGGATAATTATAGCATATTGATGTTAACTTATTTACGTACGCGCAGCATTTTAACAAAAAAGTCTCACAAGATTGATTGTCGAAAAGGGAGTAGTGTTTTTATGTTAATCTTAATCTCTATTTGTATAAAAGGGATGATTATTTTCATCTTTGTGCTGCGTATAAAATATACGCGAAATAGCTCTTAGTTTACAGCTTTATCGTCTGTAAGTAGCTCGTAATGAGCTGTTTCTTTCGAGTTCTAACATATTATTACGTGAGATATTTATCAGACATTTGGCAGAGAAACTAAAATGGAAGTATTTTTTAAACTTTTAAAATACATCATAATCCTTCACTAATACAGTTCCGATGAAATTCAGTAAAGCATGTAGTATTCCTTTAAGGCAGGTCCGATTGTCTTTCGATAGTTTAGCTTATCTTGCGAGTTCACTTCTTATTTAGAAATCTCTCGGAGTGCCAATAGAATGAATTCTCTGATTTTTGTAAGATTTTAGTTATTTGCTTAGATTTAATTTCTAGCCTTAAATTTCAAGAATTATCTATTTTTGCGTTTCTTCTATTATAAATGTTTTTCAGTAGAGGAATACGAAATACATTACTTGAATATTTCCTTTAAATATTTGTACAGATATTATTATTATTGAAAATGATATTATTTTATGTATGATAATCAAAAAGTTATAAAACGTCGTTCAAAACCATAAAATTACATCTTACATTAATTTATATCTAAAAATAATAATACTTAGTTTTTGAACGACGCTCGATGGGTCGTGCCATTAAAGTCATATGTAATCGTAAAACATAACAAGGTGAAAAAAATATGTATATGACTTTATGTAACTTATGTGCTACGGTGTACGCCGCAGTGTATTAGTGCCACTAGCACAGCATAACATAGAATATCCGTAGAGCATGGTAGTTTTTAATACAACTTTTGCTTATTTTCTCTGTCACATTTTATTAGTAGTCGTTGTTGTGTTGTGTCGGGTTTTATTTACCCCAAGGCTTAGGCGTTCCTCCCATAATCTGTTTCAGATAGAGGGTCTTGAACCTTAAGCCTCCCACGTGGGGCCCCATTCGAGTTAGGGGGCTGCTAATCACCGTCGTCACCAATGTGGTGACGACATCTGGGGCTGACGATTGACGTGCTCTCCGAGGCATGCAGCTGGTGGCTTAATTTGACTTAAGCTAATAACTCATTTCTCAGTTCGCCTGTGGTCGGGATTGAACCAGGTATCTTATGGTCCGAAATAAATGCTCTTGTTAAGAGCACAGAGTGGTTCACTTAGCCGCAACGGCTCACTGAGATTTATAAGTAGTAAGCGTAAGTTTTTTGTACAAATGTCTGAGAATAATACGAGTAATCATATAATTGGTCAGAAATATAGCTTTTATATAAATATATAGCAAGAGATAAATATTTTTTATGTAATAATATATCACATACGTATGATATCAACATAAATTGTGAATTATCGTAAAGCAGATATGATCTCTCACAATCTTTTTATTTAATGTCGAGGCGCATTAGAATTACTTAAGCCTTGTATGTTGGCGCAGTGTGGGTATAGAGACGCCATTGTTACCAATGCGGTGACAACATGCTGACCTAATAGTTTATTGTATTCTCCAAAGCACGAAACAAATAGTTTCATTAAACTTGAATTAAAAATTTATTGGACCAATCACCTGCAGTTTCCAAGGTTTCAGATACGGTACCTTCCGATTCAAACTCAATTCCTACACCATTGAGCCAACATCGCTCAAAATGATAATCATAATTCTTACATTAAAACGTGCACTAAGTGAGAAATTTGAAAACTTTTTATTGGTTATACAATGAACGAGTTCAAGAAAAAATTGAAAAATATTTTCTTTTAATTTTCGACTTGCTTAAAAGAACTATCACAATATTCTTTATAGAATAACATCAGGCGGTGCTCTTCTCAAAAGCCGAGACGACGTTCTGGCAGAACAAGTTGCAGTTTCTATCGGCAATGTAGATCTTCATCTGCCACGTCCCGTAGAAGAAGTTGGTGCCGAAGAACTCCGCTGACAATTTCATCACGTCTAGCATGAAAGTGTACGTACCCTGGAATGGTAAAAACTTATGTATGCAAATTTAATGTGATAAGGCCGCTATGACAATAAACGTCGTATTCCACCAATTTCACGCTCAATAATATTGCATTTCACTAATTGTCTTGGTGTTGTGTCAAGTTTCTTTATTCAACGCCCCGCTGCTGAAGTACAGCATTCTACAATCTTCTCATATGAGATTGATCGGCTAGAACCCAAAGGCCTCTCTTTACGTTGGCTTATTGCGGCAAACGACTATTGTCATCAGTGCGATAACAAAGGCCTGGACTGAAGGCTTAAGGTGCATTCCTAGGCACGGAGCGAATTGTTAAAGACTTAAGTTGAATGCTCAACGCTCAGTTTGCCTGTGCTCATGTTAGAGTTCGGTACCTTCTGTTTCACGGCAGGCTCTTAACCACTGAGCTACAATCGCTCACATTCGTTTGTATTCATGGCTCACTTTTCATTAGTTGTTCTTAATATATCCATATTATTAATTTGATCACATGTAGGTGGAGCGATTGCTGCATTAAGCTATATAGGGTTATATTTTTCCATATCGTAACTATATGAAAAACACTGGTTGATAAACAATAAAAAGGACGATGTCTCTCTGTTTTTGGTTTTACGTACGAGTTTAAGTGTACGAGTTTCAGCATCATTTTCAATATTTATAGAAAAATAAAAAGGAAATTTAGTGATATGAATAGGATATTGTATTATGTATAATAATGGTTGTTCAGGTGGTGGTTAAAAAATATTTTAACAATACAATTTGTGGTCCACATTCCCTGCTGGATGCACGCCCGCTCAAAATTCCAGATAGGTTGAGACAAGACCAGTTATTTTTGTAGACGATATGTAGATGCACTAATTCCGTGCGACACTTACTCAGTATGAAATAAAACAATTAGGAAACGGATGCATGCATGTACGTCACGTAAATAGATATTATGTATATGCCTATTTATATCTCCTCTTTACACTCGAAGGTTTTCGCCCATATAAAAATCAAAGTATAAAACAATATAATTTAGAAATTATTTAGAATTTATTGTTTGAGGAGATGCTATTAGCTTATTTGTCTTTATTGACATAAAATAACATTACCGCTTTTTTTTTAATATTATAACTTACCTCAAATAAAACAATTGTTGCAATACGTGGGGCGTAGTATAAGTTTTTGAAACTGGCCACTTACATAAATAATATTTAAAAAGTATTACTACATTTGAAAATGGAACTCTTTGGCTATGTATTACAGTTTATTTCAACTAACTGTCAACTGTTTTTACATTGTGGGGTTATATTAAAAATTACGTGTCTTCATCACTATAGATTTAAGTCGTGAAAATTTTCGTGGTATGCTTTTCTACGATTTTAACTGTCATTTTGCACCTCAGTTGAGTCTCGTTTGGCTTCGAACTGCTTTTGGCGATGATGAACCATGCAAGACGACTATTTGTAATTGGTTTACAGAATTGAAGCATGGTCGTATTAATCTCAGTGACGAATTGCGTGAGGATCGCCCGTTCACCGCCGTGAGCAACTAAACACCGACGCTGTGCGCCGTCTATCGAAATAGACAGGTATATGACCTATCATGAGATTTGAACAGCGTTAGGTATAGGCATGAGTCAAATGTTATCAATGCTACACAAACGTTCGGATATGAAAAAGCTGTGCTCGCGGTGGATCCCACGTAAATTAACTGACGCTCGAAAAGCGGACCGCATCACTTGGCGCAACGCCATGCTTACCAGAAGGGGCATTACATTTGGTGTGGGATATAGTAACAAGTAACAAAACATTGATTTATTACTACGATACCAAAACAATGCAACAATCGACACTATGGGTCTATCGAGATCAACAGTATCCAATCAAAGTGACGCGCGAGCGAAGTGCCTCTAAGCGGATGATTGCTTCTTTTTTTTTATAAAAACTGGATACGCGACTACTATTGCTTTGAAGAATTGTCTTATTGTGAATAGTGATTGGTACACAACCACTTGTTTGCCGGAAATCATTGAGGAATTCTGTAAAAATAATTGTAAATATTGTTTCATCTTGCACCATGATAATGCTAGTTCTCACACGGCCAAACAGACCAATAATTTTTTGAAGGAGAGACACGTAAATCTAATGAACAATCGTGCGTACAATATCAATCTGGCACTTTGTGGCTTTTTTCGCAAAAATTAAGATCCGATTACGCGGTCAATGATTTTCATCACCAGAAGAGTCTGTCGAAGAGTATGAAAAACATGTTTCCGTGGTCACCAGGGAGGTGTGGAAAAAGTGCAGTTTGCAAACGGAGAATATTTTGAGAAACAATAAATTCATTTTTAACGATTCATAGTATTTTTTTTTTTCATTCATTCCAGAATTTTTCAGTGTGCTCTACGTATGAATCTCTTAACAGAAGAAATATTATTTTCCTTTAGTTGAAGATTTTTCAAATAGTATCTTAATATGGTATAGAATTTATACAAAAAAAATGCAAAAATTATCGATCCATTTTCACTTCTTGAACAATGAATTAGAAACAGTTTCAGATAATTTTCAAAAGTAACAAAATCACTATCAACTATTTTTGTAAAAAAATTATTTAAAATGATGGCACCTCCTCACACGATGGAGAAGTATGTATATTTTGAGAACGCTAAAATGTAACGGAAAATAATGAAATTAGAAAGTGCAATATTGAATGTTCTACCTACAAATAAGAGCGACAAACTAAAACATACAGCTTATTGCATTATATGCATATTCGTGAAATAACAACGAAAATATATTTATTAAAAACATTTGTGACCGTTTACAACAACAAATGATACATTCTAACAAACGTTATACATGTACTAAATACATCTTCGTTGTATTCGTAAACTGCTCTATAAGTTTTTCAAAGGGAAAGTACTCATTCGTATTGTACTGTATATAAAGACTCTTTTGATGACATCGAAATTCTTTTTGCACTTTAGCAAGCGAATAAACCATCTATTAGACATCTCTTGATATTCGACTTCTGCAACAGAAGCATAAAAATTATCCCGGTTAATAGATCTACTTTTAAGATGCAGGTTCATGCGAATTTATCTGAATTTTGTGAAGGCAGAAATGCGCTTAATAACAAAGCTCAAGGTGAGGTCGCTAAGTCGTAGGTCGTAGGCGCAAAGCTGTGGGTGCCTCACGTCTCGGACTAGGTTAGCTTCGACTGGCTCGAAAAATCCCGAGTCAGGCTAATACTTTCAACTGATTTTGAATACATGTCTATAAGTCTATATGAACTTGAGGCAACTTTTATGTACCGATTTGTGCTGGAAATTTTCTATCAATATAAGACTAAGTTACGCGCTCAATACAACAAACCAAACAAATATAGAGTTGCTAGATTCTTTATATCGCAAAGAGCAGCCTACAGGCATAAATTGTGTACACGTATTATCGTACGCAGGTACTCGAGGGATTTCAGGGATGCCTTCGAACACTGCTAGGGTACGTACGATGTCGAGTAATCTTTACTGTTTGCTGTTAATATTGAAAGTAAATATTGAAATTTCGACTTATAGTTATGTGAACATATATGAAGAATATAATGGAAATCAGTGAAATTATGGAAGCCTGTTTAGTGGTATGACGTAGCCGGTAATTTGATTTCTTTTACGTTAGAAACTCAGTCTGATTCAAAACTCAAATTTTAAATTCTATCTTTACCTTAGTCTCAAATTGTACAAACAAAGTCGTTTAGTTTGAAATACCTGCAATTGAGTTATCGTCATTTTTTTTCATTATTTGAGAAAAAGTGAAAAGCAATTATTTTAAGACAAATAAAAGCTATATTATTCTATAGTAATATGGCATAAACATAATAATTGTAATTTTCTGTTTACGTAAGTATACTGACCGAGTACTTGAGTAGTGCTTTATGTTAAACTAGCTTCAGCACGCATAGACGGAATTGATTTCTTCATTTTGTATATCGACTGATTACTATAATTAATTATGATCCTGATCGTTATCCCGTTCTCGATTCCCGATACCGCTCCTGTTCGCGACTTCGATATGTACCACTCTAGATTCTGAATCCTGTCTTGGTATAAGTAGTTCCAATTCAGATCCCGTTTTCGATCCTGATCCCGCTTTCGATACTGGTCTCTTTCTATTTCGATTCCGGTCACGATTTTGTTTATAATTTTGGTCCCACGGTCGATTACGTTCTTGGTACCGTTCTGTACTTCGAACTCTCCCCAGTCTCAGCTTTCGATTTCGCGCTTCATCCCGTTTGCAATTTCGATTGTGCTACCGGTCACAGTTTCAATTTGGACGCAGCTGAGGCAAATTCTAATAGCAAAATAAGACTTTTATTATATTAATTGGTGATAGTGTTGCTTTCTATGAGTGAAAGAATTTTTATAATCTGCAATAATAAAAATATGAAAGTTAAGTCAAAGCGAAATGTTATTAGTCTATTTTAAACAAGGTTTTGCTTATCGATGAAATAGTTCTTACGTCGATTTAGTAGTTCGGTTAAATATTAAAAATACGCAGATAAAGTCAGATAAAAATACTAGTTTCCTTTTTCAGAAATCTTCCTATTTGAGAAAACATATTGCCAGATTCGTAGCGATCGTATAATGATTTAAACACGAAAAAATAAACCATCAAAATACAGACTCATTTTTATATATTACACAAGTTCGTTTCCTCCACGTAATTGTTAAAGAAGCATCTCACCACTTTTCAAAGTCTTACTCGATAAAAAGTTGCACACAAAATTTAACTTCTCTTAAATTTGTGACAAAAAGCAAATAATACACACATTAAAACTTATTATAATAGATATTTTTTTCTTTGCTGTGCAAATTGGTTAAGCCTTCTTGAGAATAATGCTCTAAAAGGCTATTTCACGAACTTTAACGAAACACGTTTTAAATACACAGTTCCTGCAGGATACAATTGTTGAGCTGTCCCATAGAAACCATGAATTCTTCCAAAATATAAAGTAGCCTATAGTATTCTATGCCTCCTAAACTACGACTGTGAAAAATATTGTGTCGATCCTTTGTTATGTGAAAAATAAAAACAAATGATCTCTCGGGAACTATACATTTCTTCAGGATGAAAAGTAGCACATGTGCTATTACAGACTATACCTCAGTGCCAAATGTCATCCAGATCCGTTCAGCCGTTCTGGCATAATTGAACAACAAACACCCATCTAAACTTTCGTATTTATAATATTGGTATAGATTCTGTCTCATAAATTTTATTATGAAACGATAAAAAAAAGAATGATGGTTGGTTACTAACTTTGTTGTTTATTAAACGAGTCCATTTTGTTTTCACTTCAAGTTATTGTATATTCATTCATATTCACTCAAATAACAATTGCCATAATTAACATATAGATGTGCATATTTTCTTGTAAGTAAAAATAATGAAGAAATGGCAAATATTTTATAATTTGTTGCATATCAGAGTTTAATGTTCGAATGTAATAAATGGGTTCGATAATTACAAAAAAAAAATTTTGAAGAGGCAATGCCTTACCTTGGACAGCTTGCAGTTGTCCCCGACCTGGAACAGCGACTTGACGTAAGAGCTCAGCAAAAAGTGCTGGCAGGGCTTGTCGAACATGTAGTTGAACATTTTCTTGCTTGAATTATTCTTCACTGCGCTCAGCTCGACTTTGAACTGTGCATAAAATACCTTTTATTATATAAGTTTTGGGACCGCTTTCAAAAACTTATTTAAATCACTAGTTGTTTTCGAAATCGATTCTAACTAAACATCTAAAGATAAATTTTTAATAACAGCTTTTATTTTATTTTTCTAAAAGTTATTTTATTTTACTTTTTTTAGTAGCCATCAAGTTATTGTAACCTTATTCACACGCACTCACGTACACGCGCACACACGCGTGCACACGCGTGCACACACATGTATTCTAATGTAAATTAAGATATCCCTAAAGGTAAATTATAAGGGTGTTTATTAATCTCTCAGAATACAAACACGCATAAGCCACTCGAAATATACTTTCTGTTAATAAGAAAAACTTATGCACATCTCAAAGAAATCAGTCAAACTTTAAAAGTTTTTAGTAATTCTTGCAGAACCCTAAAATATCTATCCATTTCTATTTCACTGGCTTCCAGCTACTTCCACACTATATTTTATTTGAATTAATAACAAACTGCATAATTTAAAAAAATAATAAATTAAAAGGGGTTAATCTATGAGAATCTTTAATGATTCTTACGGAAACCATGATGAAAAATGTATGATATGTACATTATTGGCTTCCAACTGTCTCACATTAAATTTTATTGAAATTGGTTAAACTATAACGGTCCTTAATAATTTCTAGGAACCCAAAAAAGAATAAAACCCGCGATAGAATGTACGTAGAAATGAATTACTACATCTTTTATATTAACTGATGACGTTGTGCCCATCATGGTTCTGATTGCTCGATTTTGTCTCAATCTATAATCTATAGATTTCAGTTGTGCTTCCGATATCCGAATTACGATAAATTATTCCATTTTTAGGAGTTTTTTGAATTTTCAGTAATGAAACCTAAATATTTCCAAAATAAAAGTAGTATAAATACAGCACTTTTCATTGGAAACAGAATCGTGATTGTATCAGTTGTTCCAAAGATACCCCGAATAAACAGACATATAGACAGATAGAAACGGGTTAATTTCTTTCATACAAATCTTTCCTTGACAATTAAGAAAACAACTAAAAAGGAATCAATCAAATCCGTCTAACCGTTTTTGTGTTTTAGAGAACACCATTTGATTTTTATATTTATAATAGTCTAAGATCCGCCATCAGAAAAATATAACTTCATCTGTTAATTGAATCAAATATTTGGAAAATCCAAAAGTGCACGACTCATAATGTTCATTCGTTTTTTGTTAATAACTATTAAACGACACAAATCAAGTTAACCATTTTCAATACCAATCTCCGGACAGTGGATCTCAAGCTATTAAAAAAAATGGATCAAATTAGTGAATTTTACGCTCGCTATCGTGTCCGGAACGAAAAAGTGTTGATTGACAGGAAATTTTTTGACTATTTTGATAGTTTTTCTAATTGTATTATGTTAAATCGATTTGAACCAGTGATAGAATTAATCTTCATTAAATTATCTATCAAATAGTGCACAGGTTAATAAAATTACATGAATTATTAATCGTGTTATTGATGAAAAAAGTTACGAAATTGAGGAAAAAAAATTATTCGTTCGTAGAGCACTTCTTAATGCTTCGCATTATGAGTCGTGCAATAATGTTTTGCAGGCAGATAACTTATTATAAATTTATGAAAACAACGTCTGCCACCGTAGTCCTGCTACTATTAACATTAATGACTTATTTTTTTTTATGTCGCCTGCAAATAGTGTCACGGTAACCGCCAGTTATAAATATATTTAGAATTTTGTAAACTTTACATACGTGTTAATGTTTTTTAATTAATAGCTATTTCATTAATACTAGAGTTAGGCAAACAGGAACATTATTCAAGATTGATGCGTCATTCCTGTGGGACGCCTTATTACTATGTCTCAATGTAGTAAATATTATTTTAGAAGAGATTTTCAGTCATCGTGGACTCTATGGAAGGTGGCAGACCTAGGTTTCTGAGGTGCGGATAACTCCAAACACTAATGCAAAGTGACTTTTGTTCCTAACTTCAGAGCCGTGACAATATTGCTGTGTGCAGCGATCCGAGAGCGAAAATATAAGAATTGGGCAGATATATCTTTGGAGGTTGACTGTATCTTATGGTAGGGCGATGTGGACGAATGTTAAGAGACAACAGAAATACTCTGTATTTTTTCGATAAATGACCGCCTACAAATTTATGTGAGTTATAAGTAGTTTTGTTTTTGTGAAAGTTATGTATCCCCACCTCCATACACCCAAATCGATGAATATAAACACTTCTATAATAAACGTAGTATTGTACATAAATTTGTGTTTATTAATCCCAGCTATAGTGGACCTATTTACGTTTGGAATTCTAAGTTCATAAAATTGAGAAATTTCGATTTATTATTGTAAATAATTGAGATGATAAACCCTCTCCTCATTAATACACCTATACACTATATACTATATACCATATTTATGTATATCTATACACCTATATATCTATTGTCTATATATAATATATAGATAATCGAATGATTGTCGTCCTTTACCTGCCTGATGACACTGTTTTTGGATACGTTTATTTTGTAATGCACTTCGTGTTTGTTGACAGCTTCCTGCCAGCACTCGTAGTCGGCGCACTCGCTCGCCTTGGAGCCCTTACACTTTTCTAGCCTCCGCACGTTTACCACAAATGGCCCCTACAATAGATGTGTTATCAATTATTATGTGAATTATTTTAGCTAGATACATTAGATATATTGACTACAGCATTCATTAATATATATAATTGTTCAGAAACCCGCTGCGATGAACCTGGAATATAAAGAAAATTTCTATTAAGCCAATATACTAATGTTTATTTCACAAAAGTATTAAAAGAGTTTTAAGCTGCCTTAGATAATTTAACAGTGGCAGTTAAATATTTATGCGTTATTTGTTATATTACACACTTTTCTATTTGGAAACCAAATGTATGTCTATAAGTCGGACTTCATTAAGTGGTGATTTTCAATAAGACGAAAAGAACAGAATCCCTAAGTACACGCCATTTCGAACTATTTAGACTTTATAATCCGAGCAAAATGTCATTTTCTCCAAGAGTGTATCTCTCTGTCTGTTTCTCCGTATGTCTGTTATGTTTTCACGCCTAAAGCGCTGTACCGATTTTGATGAAATTGGCTCAGAGGTCGTTTTACACAAAGTAACAGAGGTAGGCTAGTTTACGTTTCTTTGTTTGTCTGTTCGTTTGTATGTTTTTTCATAGCTCAATAATAAACAAAATTATTTTAGTAAACTTTAGTGCACTAATAAAGCGCATCAATTTGTAACATTAGATACAAGTTTAGTAAGATACAAGGGGAAAAAGTTTTTTCGTATTTTATTAGTAAAAAGTTGCAATAAAATTTCTTTGGTTGTGCTGTTTGTATCTGGCTAATTTTGATACCATTAAATAGATGACATTTTATAAATGGAAAAATAATAAGTAAAAATGGTGTCCCGCCATTTTTCTATAGCTTTTCTGTCCTCTAAATTGGATGAATCTAACGTTAAAATTCGGTACATTTTTGTCGATGCCATTTTGGAAAAAGTAGAGCAAGATCTGCGTATTAGTTCATACAACATAGCTGAAGAGCTGGGCTCGATACTTGGGTTCTACACGAACTAGCGAGAAGAAATCTTACGAATCGTGTACAAATTGAGATACTCTATTAAAACTGAACCGTTTTTGAAAAGATTGATCACTAGTGATGAAAAATAGATTACATAATACATAATAAATTAGAGCGTAGATACGATATTTTCTAGATTATAGGCATCATAATTTATACATCGCACACATTCTTTTCTGTACAATAATTTACAAGAAACCGTATTCAGTATTGATAGCGAGATCGATATCAGAATCGGGAGCGGTAGCTCTATAGGAAAAAAGAGGAACGCTGGATGAAATAGACAACAAGACCGCGTGGAACTGACACTGAAATCGGGACTTAAATCGAAAACATAGACGATAACAGCATCACTCGAGTCCGCCTGCTCTGTCTACGCAGTCAGAGCCGCGAGCAAAAGCTAGTTCTCTAAAACTCGAATTTCAAACTAAGTACAAAACAAAGTTGGTAAAATGTGATGTCGTCTTACTTTGAAGTCCCGAACTTACAGCAATAAAACCTTAAATGTTGTTCACGAGAATGTTCAGTGATCTTGTTCCTTTATGGGGCGTGTACTGTGGTGCAAAATGTATACCTAAAACTTTGTAAGTATGTTTTATTTACGTTTTGATTCATTACTCCGATAAATATGTACAATAAAACTCAAGTCGAAATATTCGACTGCAATACGGAAAATACACTAAGAAATTTTTCCTCTCTAAGTCGAAATTTTAGCGATCAAGTCCTTTATGTTTTAAACGATTTTTATGTTGGAAAACTTATTAATTCAATGTTTTTAGTATTAGCTTCGTGATTCGCGTCAACGAGATGCATTATCTGGATGCTTTCCTTTGCTCTGCTTTGTATCTTTGTAGAAGTACGTGGACGAACCCTGACCGCGGCTATCTGAGGCCGTTGCAAAATAATGAAGAAATTTCAAGTACTCTGCGCGGAGGTTGAAAACCCATTTGCATTTTTGTTAATACATTGTGTTTGTCAGTACCTACACAAGCCCTGTAACATCCTAGAAATGCGGAAAACGATGCCGCGCGTTAGGGAAAATCAAGAACATAGAACAAATATTTAGGATTAGCTTTAGATTTAATAGTGGAGGTCTCAAAAAGAAGAATTGTCAAATACTTGAAATAAATATTTAAATAATGAATTTTAAAGAAAGGACATTGTATTAAGTATTTATTAATTGTGCTAGTCTAGAACTTACTTATGTAATTTCTCTATAAGTGTTAGTGCCATAATATGACGATTATATACATCAAAAACTTAACCTCAGAAAACAGGCTCCTCAATTTAATTAACAAACATGATATTTGGTAACTAAAGATTGAAGCAAGAAGTTGTTAGTTAGTTAGATGTTGGGCAAAATTTTCTTATAAATTAACAAGAAAATTTTATTTAAATTGAAGAGAATAAATATTCTCTTCAATTCAAATTGAAGTTTTGTTACAAAATACGAAAGTACTATTAAAGGAAAATACCTTTCAAATTATCTGTCTAACCATAAAGTTATTAATATTGTCAATGATCAGAGCTTTAACTTTGTAAAATGCTATGACATGCCTACAAGTAAGACGTGGATTGTCTCCACATTAAAATATTCACATTTCAAAATTTTCTACTATAACTATTTAATTATTTCGCTTCGAATATATTCAAGTTAAAACCATACGTATTTTTTCTTTTTGCGGTATAACAAAAAATTAAAAATTTGCTTATCTAAAAGTTAGTACTTGCCTACGACGTTATTTGCAGTTTTACAACAAAAGACATATTCTCGTGAAAAAAAAATTCTGATATGAAATGTTTTCAATTTACTGTGTCGCAGAGTATAACTAAATAGCGCCAATTCACAGAATGAAATACGAAGCGCTAGCCGTCATGAACCTATTTCAATTACTCTGGTAACCAGACGAAACTTACATTTAAGTTCAGTACATATTTGAAATTGCGATAGAAACTTCTTCAAATGCCTTTTCATTTGAGTCTATTAGGAAATTTGAAACTTCGTGAATTGTATTTATGGACTTAGTATGTACGGCATTTACGTTACTTTTTGTTACTTACTTTTTTTGTGGAGTCATGTTTTGTTTGTTCATTTGATACAAAAAGATATTGATTGGTATTAAAGGCAGCGGCATCATTAGCTAATAGTTTGCCGTAGTGACGGAAAATAACATAGCCTGTCGATAACTAATTTCAAAGAAAATGCATATTTAAACTTCTAATTTTTGTTTTATTATTTAACTCCAACGAATACTCAAAAATTCAAACTTTAAATTTTATGTGATGAGTTTATCCAAATTTATTTCTAAGTGAATCACATTTGTTATTTAATTTTTAAGTAAATTAAAAATTACGCTTTAAGGTATCGTGGTCACAATACAGTAAAATGCTTATGCTTACCTTTACATTAGTGAGCTATTTACTGTGTAGAGGCCGTATTAATGAAGTACACTTAAGTGCGCGTTCCATCTTGAGAGTGGAAAGAGCGAGACAGTTATAGCGCTTTGCTATAGTAAATAATAAATGTCTCGCTCCCACGTTACTTGTTGAGATGGCGCATCATTTAAGTGAGGTTCATTAATACGACCCTAAGACCCTGAGATTAACTTAGGGTCTTGCACGAAACTTATTTTTAATTGGAAACAGACCCTTATAGAACTTTGAGTCTTATGTGGGCAAGAGTAACAACAATTATTATCAACATTATGGCAAGTTTATTCAGTTTTATAAATAAAGAGATTCTGAAGTTGTTAAAATTATTTATTATTTTTCGTTAACTAAAACACTACAAAATATCTTAAATAGAAATAACATCTAAAGGTAATACAAAAACGTCAATTTAATAAACTTTAAATGAAAATTATTCAGATCCATTAAATAAATTCATTATCGTAATTGTTCCAAATAAAATTCAGGTAGCTGTCACACAAAAACTATTTGAAATTCTCTAAATGTTCATAAGAATTAATTGAATTTTCCGAATTCGCAATAATAATATAATTTTGTAAAAGAAATCTTTGACAAGGCTACAAGGGATCCAGATTCTTTTGTTCTTTTAAAATAATTTCTTTTTCGTGTCTTATGCCTCTTGCAGAAGTTTTCTGTGAAGTTACAGGAAACGTCTTTGATTTGATGATTTTGACGAGAAAGAAATATAAGGTAGAATACGGACTTTCACGAGTGGTTTTATAATCAGTTGGTAGCTTTTTTGCTTCGGTTTTTAATATCATTATCTCTTTTGAACGGACTCTTGGTTAATAAGTTTTTAATTTATATTGCCGTACATTATTTATGAAAAAATCTCAATTCCTTTGAAGTAATTGATTAAACAAATCGGAAAAATCATTGAGATCGTATATTTTATACGTAAAGTTACATGGGACGCACTATAAGATAATGGAACTGGCCATTTACATAAACAATATTTAAAAAGTAATTACTACGTTTCAAAATGCAATTCTTTGGCTATATATTACAGTTTGTTTCATTTAACTGACAATTATTTTAACATTGTGGCGTCATTTTGAAAATTACGTGTCTTCATCACTGGATTTAAGTAGTGAAATTTTTCGCAGTATGATTTTCTACGATTTTAAGTGTAATTTGTCAGCATGTCAAAGCTTCACTCAGCATAGAACTGCTTTTGGCGATAAAGCATTATAAAAGAAGACTATTTATAACTGGTCTGCAGACTTTAAGTGTGGTAGTGATAATTTCATCGATAAATTTCGTGATGATTGTCCGTCCACACCGTGAACAACAAAAAAATCGATACATGTTGTGCGCCACATGATTATACTATGAGATTTGGGCATCTTTAAGCATATACATGAGTCAATTACAATCAATCATACACAAACATTTGGGCATGAAAAAGCTGTGCTCCTGGTGGATCCCACGCAATTTGATTGAGGCTCAAAAAACGTACCCCGCCACTTCATGCAATGGCAATGTTTACAATGTTTACAAAATTCAAGGAAGAGATGTCAGATTAATGTAGGACGTACTAATATGTGACAAAGCGTGGGTTTATTGTTACGACTCCAAAATAAAACAGCAATCGACCGTATGCGTCTATCGAGATGAGCCGAAACCAACCAAAGTGGCGCGTAAGCGAAGTACCACTAAGCGGATGATTGTTTCTTTCTTTAATGAAACTGGACAAGTGGCTTTGTTGTTTTGGACAATTATCGTATCGTCAATAGTGACCATTTGTTTGCCGGAAATCATTGACAAACTCCGTAAAAATAAGCGTAAACGACATATCATCTTGCACTGATATTTCTCAGCATTTGCACTGATCTTTCTGTTTGAAATGATAGTTCTCACACGGTCAAACAGACAAATAAATTTTTGAAGGAGAAAAACGTAGAAACGACGAGCGATTCTGCATACACTCGACTTGGCACCTTGTTACTTTTTTTAATGCGCAGAAACGCGGTCAACGTGTTTCATCATCAGAAGAAGCCGTCGAAGAGTATGAAAAATATGTTTCTGAAGTCAGCAGGGAGGAGTGGCATAAATGTTTTAAAAATTCTTTTATTCATATGGAAATGTGCATTTATGCTAAAAGAGAACATACTAAGAAACAATAATTTCATTTTTGGCCATTATTTCTAGAAATTTTCAGTGTGCTCTACATATTTCTACTAGTAATGAAAAAAACTGCCAACAAAGACGTATGACCCGGTGCAAAATATTTTAATGTTGTGGTGTCCTAGAAATTTTGTCAATATTCACTATGTTTTGTGACAACGACACGAAAACACATCTCTCTCCCGACCTGACGAGCTGTCTGGCTTGACAGGTCGTCAGGTCGGAGAGAGATGTGTCACGTTTTCACAACAAAAATTGTCTAAGTGCTGATGTGATATCGTTTTGATTTCTTCCAACAGAGCTTCTATTTACATTTTCATATCATTTTTTTTTTGTTAACAGAAGATACCAAAGATAATAACTTTCTGCAAATCTACGGAATAATAGATAGGTGTGCATGATTCTTTGGTGTCTTCTGCTATTTTTGTCTTCATTACATCTTTCCTTTACATCACTGTCGACTTTCCTTATACCGATTTCTATCAATTTTGTGATTTCCATATAAATCACTTCAAAAAAGATGAATGTAGCGCGCATCTATGCTGCTTTTCACGTTGCACGATAATGGACAGCATCTTGATCGCGTACTGCATGGCAATACTCTCGCACGCGCACGCGCGGAAATGTGATTACTCAACATTTGTGTCCAGCTTATTCAATTTGCACATACAATGAGTGAATGAATGAATAGTAATGAACAGCATCGCGTTAGCTGTCTCCGTTATAGAACATGGAATGATTTAATTTCTATGATTAGTTTTTTAAAAGGCAACCTGGTTCATAAAATACAACATAAACAATTTAGTATGAAAAATAAACCAAGCCCTTTGTGCATCAACGCCGCCTGATTGCCCGCGCTTTGGCGACGACGCGTAACTAAGTCACTGATCTTCGATGTGAAGTCAAAGCGAAAACGTAACTTATTTATTTTTGAAAGTTCGTCACATCAACGTAATATAAAATAACTGGTGCATTTCCCTAAATCATAAGGTATTGGAAATGCCAACTTCGCACTTCGACGCACGCGCACACGCACGCGCGCACTACGCTCAAACACACAAACACACAAACAAACACACACGCATATGTATATTTTAGACTATAAGATTTCTTAAAGTATTAACGATCCACGTTTATTTATTTTTTTGTTAATAGCTAAAATAATATGAAGGGTGAATATAAAACACTAAATGCATCTAACAATTAAAAAAACTATCTTTCAATGTACAATATGAGTATAATCCTCTTATAGAAAACGTGATTAGTCTATCCAGGCAACAAAACTCCCTCATCCGTCTCTTCCAACGTCCAATCTTAATTAATATACAGATCTGTCTATTATGTCATATATATAAGTATATATTATAACTTCATACTAGACATAGTTCATCAAAACTAACACGCGTTTCCTGCATTATATATATATCTGTCTATTTTCGTCGTTCTACGATTTTGCAAATACCACATATAACGCCTACGTAGTATCTGTAGTTACTTCTAATATAGTAATTGTCTAGCTGTAATGTCGTTCTCTTTTGATGCCCGGATCAGACAGTCGCCAGTCGTATCGTTGTACAACGGGCTACCGACGGCGGAGGCATAAACGCAATGCTCGATTTCGCTCAAGCCCCAAACACTAATTAAAAATGCCGTACTATGATGAACTATGTCTAGTTTCAAGTTATAATCTGCACACATAAGTTAAATACAGCAAGCGGTAGCTATTTATACTAAATTAGCGTACCATTCTCTGATTCAATGTATGTACAAAAATAAATTTGGTTATTGGGATTATTGTATACTTGATCAGAAACATTCATAAAAATGCATATGTTTATTCGTCTAAAATATAAGATATGAAATGTCATTAATACGTATTCACTATCACATTATCAAAATGTTACGCATTGAGAAGCCATAATACTTTAATTTGCTATACTTCAGCCTAAAACATTCCACTTTATGTGTTTATAGTTTGTAAGATATTAGATTATTGGTTTACTACAGTATTATTTTATACCCAAAAGCATAATTTTAATTGGTATAGAAAATAAGTACGTACACAAACTATTGAATTTATTTACTCATTACGATAATGTAAGAAACTAATATTGATCAAAACCTTCAGTTATGGTACTATTTACTACGACGGGACAGTAGACAGGCGACAAGTGATCGCCTACCAAAAGTTAAATAAAACCAAAAGTTAGTAACTCAGTGTTCAGTAATTAATATAATAATAATGATATTCGCCATTACATTGTCAAAATGTTCCAATTTACGTCTCCATTGCTAAATCTTTTGGTATACTACGGCCATTAACTATTGTTCCTGTAAAGACTTAATTCCTTCCCTAGAGAAGAGTATCCTAATTCAGATTGATATCTGACAATGATCGTTGTCGCTAGTGTAATGACGCCGTTTAAGGTCTTACACGTTTAAAGAAACAAGGAGAAAATGGTTTAATCTCACTTAAGTTAAAAACTCATTGGTCAAGAGTGGACTCCATTTCGAAGGCAATGCTCAGATAACGGTTGTGGTCGGCTCAGTTGGGTGTGGTTCATTAACCGCAAATACTTTTAACCCAACACTACTACTGCCAAACTCTGGTCGTGGGCACCATTTTTTATGTATCGTATTCTTGTCCGGTGAAACAAAAACACAAGAAGATTTACGAATGGGGTAGATTTATAGGGTTTGAATATTCGTTGCAGATATGGGAATAAATGCTTTTTGGTCGGGTGACATGCGCGTGATTAAATTTCTCAATTTGACGTCCGCGCTTGCACTGGACTGTCGCTCAATACATCACTCACAACCCAAATAAAATGTATTTTGAGAGTGTTACATAACATGTAATACAAAAAAGTTTATGGAGGTAGTGATTTTCTATGCGAAACGGTCGGCCGGAAGTTTGGACAGGAGTAGAAATATCTTTGCATTCAGGCAAGCTCAGTTCTTATCGGTTCTTTCCGACTTGGCGTGTCAACATTTATACTGAACTCTTCCCTTTCGACTATACTATAAAATCTCTATTTTATGTGCATGTTAGTGGATCAACGTGTCCTCTTATGCTTATGCAGCTTTGTCCGTAAACATCGATTCGTTCAAATGAATTCCTTATAAAACCTAAAAAATATTCCTTAATCAAAAACACGAATGACAGTGATTACAAGTGTGCTAGTGACAATATTAAAACTTGCAACATCAAATGCATCACGACGTGTAAATATTCATTTCTCTCACTTGTCATTTAAAAATATTTCAATATTACGAAATAAATACATTCACATGTATCGCATCTGCCGGGCATTCCACGACGGCATATTCTTTTAATATACCTTTGATTGATATTACATTACTCACGTAATCATCGATACACATGGCCACAGACAAAAGGCAGGAGAACGCGATTCTGTATACCAAATTAGACATCTTCGCCCCCGCGGACATGTACACACTGCGTTAATATTAATACGATATATCGCGGTTAATACGAAATTGATTGTCGAGTCCGAGGCCGTCGCTGATACCAGATTAATCGTCCGTTAGGGTTTTCATACAAAAATATTCATTTTTAATTTATGGCACGTAGTGATTTTTAACCGACATCAAAAAGAAGGAGTTTCTCGATTCGGTTGTATTTTTAATGTTGTTACCTCATAACTCCGTCACATGTTAATTGATTTCGATGCATATGTGTTTTGCATTCAGCACAGGCTAATATATTTTCATGAACAGAAACTGATGTTCTGAGAATGAAGAGCTGCCTCACGAAGAGTGCACCGCCGTCTCCATAAATATTTCTAGTTGGATATCTGTAAGACGTTTTTATCATGACCTTCAAAACTGAATGTTGTACACTCTCGACCTGAAGAAGGAAAATTTTTACAGAACTAACCCAAACAAGCGATGCAATATGTCAGCAGGTACTGACATAATCACAGTGAATAGATTTAAGCTTTTCTATACCTGCCACATGACGTAGATTCTTTAGGATGCCGGTAACTTTCCTTATCCGAACCGAGATGACAAACGATAGGTTCTTAAATGTCATTCTCTCCTCCACAAAACACCAAGATATCTGGTAACA
Organism: Eumeta japonica; assembly: GCA_005406025.1. Lineage (NCBI taxonomy): Eukaryota > Metazoa > Arthropoda > Insecta > Lepidoptera > Psychidae > Eumeta > Eumeta japonica. Next base: position 10,968 of record BGZK01002914.1, on the reverse strand, counting down.
TTTACTCTATTTAGTAATTCACACTCACGTGATTTCATGGTGCTTCCGTATCTGTGGATTATGGTACTAATTCGTAGAGATGGTGTTGATGCAGCTGTTTTGTGAAAGCCAATATATAACGTTTATTAAAATCTTCTATTGAATAATTAATTAGTTTGACTTGTATTGTTTGTCGTATTACAAATATTTTTTAATCAGTTTCTAAAGCTTTTTAAGATTAGGCTTACATTTATTTAGCTCCTTTTTTTCATATTCAAGTTTTAGTTTACTCATGAAACCAATAAAAAAGTTCTGATATCTCGTATATGATATTCTGAGCATTTTATTTTATAATTTGGGTAATAAAGGTATATATTATGAAATTGTATTATAGGGAGTATGCAGTACTAAATTTACTTTACTTTAGGCTATGAATGACCGGCTCATCAATCATTACACTGCACACCACACCCTTCAACAAGAGTTTAATTTCATATTACAGAAGATCCACGGTTCGACATATTCTCCGTGACATCACGCGTGTGGTTTAATTTGACTTAATAATAAATTCATCCGTCAATTCGCTCGTGGTCGAGTTTGAATCCAGTACTTTGTCAATTTAAGGCGACACTCTTTTGGATTAGTATCAAACAATTTTATTAAGTTAGTTTAGTATATATATTACTCAAGATGAATAAATAATATTTTTGAAATGGAATAGGTGGATTTACCTGAGTAGTTGTTACTAAGTAAACATCTTCTGCAAATACATTTGGACTGTCACGGGGGCGGACAAGTTAAACAGAGTCCACAGCTTAAGAAGTCGCAGTTGTTCAAATAGTTACAGACTCTTCAAAATGTGACACAGCAGTAATGATATTCTTGTGCTGTTTGCATTTTTCAATTACGAATAAATACTATTCATATATTTAAATTAACACATCACCGTTCAGATATTGTAATTTGTTTATTTAACGGTTCTCCGACGTAATTGAAGGGCGACATGGATTTTAAGATATGATTTTTTTTCCTTATTAAGAGATAGTTTTATGTGTCAGACGTTTTAAAAGTTTTAATTTAATATTTGTATAAGACTAGTTTTTGCCCGCAGCTCCGCGTGGATAAAGAATCTTGAACGTGATTTTGATTTTTACTGAAACTTCGATGCTAATTCCAATTTCAATTCTCGTTCTGTTTTTCTCATATAAATCGTTATCGTTCTCCCCAGCACTTTTCAACAAATCATAAAATATATTAAAAATAAATGTAGTTTTTACTATATATATATATATATGTATATATAGTTTATAGGTATAATGGCATATACAAAAAGTCGTAGTGTTTTAATGCATGCAAGTTATGCCAAGGTTTGTTTTTCCGACATGACGCACTAAGATTGTTACCAATAACTTTCAATCGATTATGTACTCATTATGTCCATTATTTATTAATAAAAGGTCAAATTAAGGCACATTGCAAGAAAAATGGTGTAGAACATCATAGCTTAAACGCACTTAGTTATTATGTGTACATCGTCAGGATAGAAAATGAAAATTAGGAAAAAATTAAATAGGCAGAAATAATTGAAAATTTTTCATAGAAATGAATTCTATAAAAAATTGCAAATTATTTGCAGTACAAATGTTATAAAATATATGCCTTATTTGTTTTTATATGATCCCTGACGTTGTTGCTTCATAGTGAGTACCGTGATTGCTAGAAAAAAGTAATTAACGAAAATTAATAATGAAGATGATGCATATGGATTTTTTTTGTTATTTTCGTTGATGGTTGATAGATTTACTGTCCCTCGTTGGGCTGTAATCAGTTTTATGTCTAACAGTTCACAACACTGTTGCATCCAATAAGGGCTTTTAATGCTTCGCGACACGTCGAAATGTTGCTTTAAATGTTGCGACAGCATCATTTTATTGGTGATACTGTTTAATTGCAATAAAAGTAATTGCTTTTGTGAAAAAGTGTAGATAAGATAGTGGAATAACTTTGTGTACATTTTTCTTGATAAAATATATAAGTTTGCTGGACTTGATAATATAAAGTTGAATCAAAATTAAAATCAGCTTGAAATAAAAAATGTTGTTACGTTATTCATTATCAAATTTTTATTGTTATTGTCAAAATCTTTTTTTAATCCATATAGTACGGTTGAGAAATTACATAATTAATCAACAATCGGCAATTTAAAATATTTACGATTTGTTTTCGTCATCGTTTTTATGTTCAATTGCAGTAGCATTGTCATCTGCAACTGTGTCCACATCTGCGAAAACACAAAAAAAATAATCCATAATTTCTTTGACATGATTTTTTTTATGTAGTCAATATAAACATTAAGTAGATACTTACTATTGTATTTAACCACGTTTATAAGTAATGTCTCGAGATTATTCCGGATCTTTTTCATCATTAAAAAAATTTAATCCATCCAGAAAATGTCCGAGAATCTCCTGCAAAGAAATCTAACAATTATATAATGTGTTTTAAATAATAATTCTAGGGCGCTTTTGTTACTAAGAAAAGCTTCCCTACAAAATTTCGATCTCAAGGATGATTTTAAGTGTGATATGACAAATGTGAGTTGAAAATTCATTCGGATGAATGTAAGGAGAATCAAGATGGGAAAACCAAAGTAAACGCCTGTTCATTATTTTTTAATAAAATCAATTCTATTGTCCACTTGCAAACGACTTGCAAAATTAAATGGAGAACTAAAGAGTTTCAAATATTATTTTCAAATTAAAAAAAATAGAATAAATTAAACAGTGACTCTTGCAAGTGTCGAGCGACTTTACGGTACTTTAATTCACGGGGTTAGTTCCACTGAAACTCATATCAGAAATAATGTATGCGTACCATAATAAAATTTAAACAAATAATTTTTATAAACAAAGCACACAGATTAGGCTAACAATATTTAACAAAAATATACTTGCAGTGATGCTAAAGTTGATAAAAAAAAAATATCCCGATACATGAAGTTTTTCAGCAGTTATTGTGACAACACAGAGTCCATGGATACCGATATGCCGATATCTATAGATATTTTTAAATCATTTTTTTTATATTAAAGGTAGTAAATGTTTTCTATAAATATCAAATGTTTCAATAATAGTGTTTTCATTGATACATGTATATCCATATTGACTATTCACTGATTATTTTAATCTCAACCTACACTAGAAATTACTACTTTTTGACCGTTTTCATCACGTAGATGTACACGCGTTTTGGAACTTAAGGATGTTATCATTTCTTAGTGAAGTTTAAACACAGATTATTACTATTTTATTCAATTTTACAATAATAGACACAAAGGGATCATATTAGAGAAAAAATATTTTTCGAACCTTAAGTGAATCCCTAACCATAGGAGATTGATAATAAGAGTTTTTTTATCATATATTTTGGTTCGATTTTTTTTATATATATAAACTGTAGAGTCCTAAATATTGTATTCATCGAACAAATACAAATAATGTTATTATAAATAAAATATGTAGCACATTTAATTTTTATTTCACGTATTCAAAAAATGATGCTCAAATGAATGACGATTTAAAGCTGCACAAAAGGCTTAATGAGGCTTGCATTATACGTGCAAAAATACTTTGGTCGTCGGCAATATGAAAATAATCTACTTGAGCATTTGAAAAAAAATTGAGAATCTTTATTGCTTTATTTATAAGTACAGAGCTTTTAACATTAAGGTAATACATATTACACGAGACGAAAAATCAGCATAGTGTGTAAAATATCATTCACAAATGTATTATAGGAAAGATTTGTTACATTATTTACACGAGGAATAAAATTGAAAGATTCTGAATATTCCAAAAAAAAAAAGGGAATAATTACTTTCGTTTATTCTGTGAGTACGTGAATGAGTAAGGGTTGATCATTCGAAAGATAAATATTGCCTGCCTGTGTTCCCGCCAAAACGGGGGACCTCTGTGTTTGCGATCATTGCGTAATCAAAGTAACCCCGTCAAAGTAACCGCACACTGCCAGAGCAAACAGGGCTTTGAAGTGTTTCTCTCTTGCGCTGCAAAAAAAAAATATTTATTCCGCTTTTGAACGATATTTTCGTTCATTCGATTGCCCTTTAATTTTGTTTATACGGAATAATTCCTATTAGCGCGAAGCAGCGACGTCAAGACGAACGGAAGGACCTTGAATAAATTTGTTGTTTTAATAGTTTTGTTGTCATGTGCGATGTCATGAATTACATGTATTGTTCAAATTTTCACAAAAAAAAAATAGCAAGATAATTAGTGCAATTATGGTACATTATTGTATATCATCAGTCATGTGTTAACAACATACGAATGTTTGAAAAGCTTACAGTAATCAAACATGCGTTTTGTGATATCGTTCTTGATTTCGTTTATTTTGTAAAAGCATGAAAACGAGCCGCATTAGCCCAGTGGCTACACGAACGGCTAGACGCGGGTGCGAACCCCGGTCAGCGCACTGGAGGTCTAAATCGCATCCAGATTGGAATATTGGCCGTTATCGCTTGTTTTGACGGCTTGCTTATGCAAATCGCACGCACTACCGTTCACTTTGAACAAGCTAGTGCTCAATAGTGAAATTATATTCTTTAGTAGATTTCTTTAGAAATATAACTTTTTTATTTGGTCTCTTGGCAGAACTTTGCAAAAATGTTGTTATATTATATTATTTGTGGTCAAGAAGGTTCAAAAAATAGCAAATTTTTATTAAGCTTTTGAACTTTTGGTTCAAAAGCTTAATAAAAACTCACTCATTCTACACACACTCATTATATAGGCAATTACCTTAAACAACTTCGAAGATGAGCTAATTTCGCTTATTAGTTTAGTAATGGTGGTCATTTGAAATTTCGAAAACACTAAAAAAGGATATTTCAATACCTTTTTCATTAAATAATTTTTGAACAATGACAAAAAATTTGGCTAACATAAAAATTTAAGTTTTAAATAAAGGTAAATAACTGTTTAAACTTGCAATATTCACTGAAATTCGAATGAGAAATCTACGCTCATTTCGGATGCCGAATTGCATTCTTATTTATATCATTTTCGAAGGGCTAATGAGCATAATAGTCATCAGAGAATAAGTGGGTCACAGCGGCCCATGAACACTTGCACCTTCGAACGAGTTATCAAAGGCCGATACTCTGGGGTAGGAACAGGACATGTATCTGATGGACGCGCAATGGATTGATGGAAGGGGAGTGGCGTCATGAAAGGGTGAGTGTGTCACAGGAATCCTCAATCACTGGACGAAATGCAATATTAGAAATTATAACTTCACGTCAGTGTTTTACGAGATAATGGTATATCGCCGGGCGAAGAGGCCCCTTTTCGTATTGAAGCGAAATTGTTCAGAGCATGGGTCTATCACTTGTAATTCCTTTCACTCTTTTGAGTTGTTTATATCTTAGTATGATTTAGTTCTAACAGTATGTTTTAGGATTTAGATAAGAAACTGTAACACCTCAAAATGAACATCAGTGTTTACTAGCAAATCTGAATTTCATATCAACAGAAGAACAGACAAAGAGAAGATATATTTATCACAAAATACACTACAGAGCCACTAACTTTACTTATTATAGCACTGGTTTGTATACAACTGTGTTCTGTTGTACCAGTTCTCCGTTTTTATGTTTGTACTAGGTAGATGGTAGTACAACATTAATTAGAAGTAAATAACGTCATAAATATACCTAATCACACGTAAGCGAGGTTAAAAATTTGTCATATTTAGTCATAAATAAAGTGATAAGTGGAAATTTCGAAAATAACGCAAACAATTCAATCAATTGGGATTAGTACACATTGCAAAAAAAAAATGCGTTCATTTTCCACCCAAATTAGTGGAGCATTATGTTAATATTATAAGTAGAGTTCGCGACAGTATATTGATAAAAAGGCTGCTATCCTTTTCCACTGAGAAAATAGGTATTTTTGTATTTTCAAAGACGCTGTCTCGAAACATGTTATTTCACAATGCCATATAATGCGATCAGCACATATTACTTCCGCAGCTGAATCGAAAAGCAATTTAGTAAGATATACGAAATAAAATTTGTATTACGAAAATGTTTCGACAGATTTGGCAACCAATGGGCTAACCTAGGGCCGTCACACACGCACACAAACGCACTCGCACGCGCAGACGCACACGTACACGTATACGCGCAGATGCACGCGCGCATGCACACGCACACGCACACGCACTGATACATGCACACACTCAAGCGTACGCAACGCGCGAGCACACCCTTGTCCAATTCCTCTCTCTACCGTGTCACTGACTTTCGCTTGTAATTAAGTTTTCTATTCCATGTTTAATAACATTTTTTTATCACACAGTGTGGCTTTTCCTTACCCCACATAGTTTCAATATTGCGAAAAGCATTCCACGCACTCTCGCTTCTGATGCGCCGATAGCATTTGCGGCATATCTCGCGGTCAATTTTATCATATGGAGTTGGTCGTGGACGATTTTGTGTACGGTATTAACAGAAGGGCCAGTTTTCTCATCGTTTTGACGTTTACTCGCCCTTTTTTATAATCCTGTCCAGCGTCATTATATTTCCCATGAAAATGCTTTCACAGGACGGTCGACACGAGAGTAGACTTCGACACCTGCCCCTCGCAATTAAATTCCCGTGATAATTTTTGTGTAGTAGATCCCCCGTATATAGCACCCATTCCCTTTTTAACGCATTTTCAAATTTTCACCCTCTATGGTTTAGAAATTAAATAACAATGAAGTGCTCTAATTTCTCTAAAACGTGAAATAGCTCATAATAGTAGAGTTTATGTTATATGGATATGTTAAAGTTAAAGCAATAACGATTTTGTAGAAAACAAAACTTAATTATCGTGTTAACTTTGCACTATGCAATGGAATAATTTACAGTGGTCATAGTAGAGACGGAAACGGATGGCGAACGCTCCCGATCTGTGTGCATGACTTTGTACAGTCGCTCATTCACCGAGTAACTTACAAAGTTAGTTAGTGAATAAGTGTGTGCGTATGTGCGTAGGCTGTGCGGTGTACGAACACATGGCCAGATCGTAGGAAAGCTTTAATTTTGGTGAGCATCGAACCGTCGCTGGAGTTCGGTTTTCGTAGTATACCTAATACATAACTCCCTTACTTGTAGTCGGTGAAGCACATATTAATTCCAGAACACATAGAGAGAGAGAGGGAGATTCGTGTTATTACTCCCATCGACGCCGGCGAATAATAAATGACTCCATTCCGCGGAGTTGTTTCGAGAGCGCTCCTCGGATGGAAGTTTTTATAAGCCCTGAACAAACTCCGTTTGCTAATAATGTGTTCATAATCATTCTCTTGTACTGTGTGTTCAGAAGAGAAACTTTTCTCCTGAGTAACATTTGCGCGCTTATCGGGGTAATTTTCTTTTCGTTTAGGGTTTTAAAATGATGGAGTTATTACAATAAAGGGCAACACAAGAAAATTGTAAATGGAGTGCTTATTACATGCGGAAATAAATAATTAAAAATTAGTGAACAGTCGCAATGTTCAAGTTAAGGAAAAAAGTTTCGGAAACTTCGGAAATTTAATAGTCACATAAAAGCATAACTTTTTATTTAGCTTGTTTTGTAGCTTATCTGCACGGCGGCAATCAAATATTGAAATATTGATTAGTTCAAAATAAATACTTAATTACATGAAGGAAAAATTTTATTTATAAAAATTTATAAGTATCTACAACCCATGCAAATAAATTTATTGAAAAGAGCATAACTAATAAATAAAAATTAAAAAATAAACAATTTTTTTTAACGATATTTAAGAGAGCAAACTAGCGAACGAGTCACCGGTCATCTCATCGCCTAGGGATACTTGTAGTGCCAAAGGGGTCAGCAATACTGATTGCCGATCTTTTAGGAAGGAACAGAATATCTAATATAGGGTGAGCGGGTCACAGAAACTCGCACTCACTGGACGAAACAAAACAGTGGAAGGTGCTATTTGAAATCTACATTCTGTGAGTGTAATATCTCACTGGTCAGGCCGGCTCATTTTGCAGTCAAAGATACTGTCAAAATACCTAGTGTGGCTCTATCGCAATAGCAATAGCAAGTTGTTAAAATTGTATAAAAAAAAACTCGTGAAATGTATTTAATTGTCTGAAATGGGTTAAATTATAAAACATTTTCTTATTATTATTCGTAAATGTAAATTGTTAAAGCACGAAATTGGGCTATAAATTATAATGAAAGGTTTTAGAAAAACGGCGCATTTTTTATCACATGCCTTCTTAATAAAAAAAATTCGTTTTGTTAAAATTAAATGACACAAAAAACCTTTAAATACATGGTATTTTTATTTTATTCCGTAAATGTTTCGTTCTTTTATGAGAAAAATTGGATTTTTTTTTTGTGAGAAAGGATCTAAGAGCAAGCTCTAAGAGTCATTTCTATAATTCTGACTATTGATCACAGCTTTTAGGGTTCCATAATCGACAAGGAATTCTTATAGTTTTTATGTTCGTCCATCCGTTCGTTCGTCCGTCTGTCCATCTACCTGTGGCTTAGTTCAGATACTAGAAAGTACAAAGCTATAATTCGGTATCGGTATAAATAATCATCATATCGACAAAGCAGTACAATAAATTTTGGAAAAAAAAATTAGAATATATCCACTAAAACATAAAGTGGGGATGATTTTTTTTCTCGTTTTGGGCTAAACGAGAAAAAAATTCATGTCTCAAAAATTCATTCGTATCTGTCGCTATTCGGTATAACACCAACTGAATACGAAAATCATAAGGAAACGCTTCCATTTTTGAAGTAAAAAATTGTTTAGTACCGCTGTGGTCTGAAGCTCGATGAAACGAAAGTGTCGCTAAAAAGAGACAAACATATGCATCTGAAGGATTTAGACTGGGAGAGAAAGGGATAGAATGTGAAAGAAAGAGATATGTGAGCTTGTGTGTGATTATCATTTGTTGAAATTAACCACATAGAGTTTGAATATGAAATGGAAAACAACTTTTAAACTTGATAAGAATATTATTATAAATAAATCCTATAATTATCCCACTCCTGATACTGCATTCGTCGTATTCTTGTGCAGTTTAATTTTCAAAAAGTTTCACTTGTACTGCGTGTCAACTGCACACATGTCTTTTTTTACTTAAAGTAATAGAGCAATACCCAAATATTAAAAAAAATATCCAATTACATATATTTATAATACGGAACCCTAGATGCGCGAGGCGAGTTATGGGCATGCCCAGTTTTTATTCTTTGTGGAAGGCACGAGCGATTACTTTTTGCTGACTTAATGAAAATAGTGATTTCTTTTGTACTCCGGTCAAATAAGTAAAAGGCTGGATTTAAGAGGGAACGAAACAGCCGGCGGCCAATTGGCTGCGGCCTTCGAGCGGGGATGTTTCTTTGAATTATTCTGTCTTCTTGCATTAAGTTATTTTTCTTGCTTGAGTACCGAAATAAAAGTTTAGCATCGCGCACCGAGGGCCCGTATAATATTAAAAATATCTGTTGGTAGTTAATAAATTTAGAAGTTAGATTTGGTTGATACATTAATTTTATTATACGATAATATCAAATCTTTTATTGTAGCTAGTCATTTTTTTCTAAAATAAATACTAAAAACATGTACTATAATAAATTTGAATTTGTTAAAATATGCCTTTTCAAATAATATGCGATGCGGTATATAAAAATAAATAAAAAATTGTAATTTAATCTCGATAAAAAATAAATTTAAGCTTTTGTTACAACAAAAGCTTAAATTTATTATACATGGTTATAATTTGTATTTCTAATTACAATTAGAAATACAAATTATAACCATCTATAACTTTCATGTCAAGTGAATGTAATGTTTTTATGAAAATAAAATGATAAATGTTTGATTTGTTTTATATTAGGCATAAGAACAGAAAAAGAATATTTCGTACCTATTGTTTTTTCTTTCGTTTTTTCTTTGTGACTGAGTGTGGGTTAAAATTGCATAAAGCACATTACCCGGCTGTACGCGAGGTCAGTGTGAGAATGAAACCACCTTAATACGTTGCTCTAAAGAAATAGCGTTTTGTTTACACTGTTAGCTCTAGGGCTTTGACAGTTTCACCGAACGCGGCCGGGTGATAGAAGTGTCAAGAGCGCGTGACTAGTCTGTGGGTGATCACCCCGGCACTAGAAGTGACATCGACATGGGTCGGACCTATTTGTGTATTCGGGCGTGAAGCGACTCGCCCCTGCAAATTCATTTCTAAAATCACCCTTGATTTTAGAAAGGACCTATTATTTAAGTTGTCGTGACTCAAGGGATTCTACTAATAACATTCAAACGTCTTGTTCGTTTACTTTTACAAGCTTTTTGATATCGGCAATGTGGGCGTCAGGCAGACTGTTAATAAATTCGGTGGCCTACAGACGACGAGGTGGGGAGGCGGGATCTCATAGGAGACGGCCGAAGTGAGGAACGCGTTTGAGTGATTTTTCGCGGTGGTGAAGAAACCTTTGCGTGCATTCTTCGTGTATTTGAACACATAAGGTAGTTCGATGTCTGTATGCACTACTGACTTTCAACACAACAGTGGAGGTCAGTTTAAATAATTCGTTTTGAACGTCGTATAATCTATACAATGTAATTGAGGCGGCGTATTCACTTAAGTCTTGCATGTACTCACTTAAGTAATCCTCAGTATTTGAAACATCTTGTGGAGAGCAGGCATTTTGCGTAAAGGCAGTTTGCTGTTTCCATCTAAGCTTGTATTTGCTATCGACTCGTATTTGATACAATAAAGCTAATTTTTTAACAGGCACAATATTATTTCGAAAATGGAGAAGATAAAAAGCCTTTTTTTTTCTCTCCAAGACTGGTTAGTTAAATTTGACTTGAGAACTTTCGCGAATGGTATGTGTACGCGACGAAATATTTAAGTAATCATTAACTCAGTTCATTTTATTT
>BGZK01002913.1:0-37475 GCA_005406025.1 Eumeta japonica | reverse complement strand
TTATATTTGTTTTATATTAACAACACTGCAGCAGCTTAAGTTCAAGTTTCTGAAACTTTCTAACAGCTACACTTTTACCTACAAAATGTAGTTTCGGCAGCTGGAGCCGAATATAAATGCACCCTACAAAAAATAAGTAGAACAAGAGGAATATGGAAAAGAAGATATTTACAAATCCTACAGCTATGTAGTTTAAGATGGGCATTTTCAGTTCAGCTTTTTTATTTCAAAACATGAAGAAACTACATATAGCTGGGACGAATCTTTAATACCCTACACAATACCATCATTCATTTATTGAATGAAACTTTTACTTTACTTAATGGGGCACTATCACCCAAACTCACGAGATTATGGCATAATGCGGCTGTTGCGATTTTACAAATTAAATTTTTTGCTACCAAAGGTACTTTCATGGACGAAAAGTTGCTTTAGTTTTATTTATAAATCATAGTGCTAACAAATTGGTATACATACATATGTAATTACCGATATGGGGATTTTTATCTTTCAAGCAGCCTTTCATTTACAGGACTACTTATAAGAATCTAAATAGATTTAGTTCCTGGCACAGCAGATATATTTGTACGTAGGTTTTCGTTACATCTTCAGTCGAGTAGCAGTTTTAGAATTTCGCCTCGATGGTTTAATTTTACTACCTCAACTTCGATTGGTGTAGAATATTCGATTAGAAACTTAGGTAAAAACTTATATTATTTCTTCGAATAATTTGATCGTATTACCAGAACTTATTTTGAGTATAATGACGTTTTTGGTGGCTTACAATTTAAATTCCTTAAAATCGGGTTTCGCTATGTTTCGATTATATATGTGCTGAGATAGATACCAAAACCACCGGCTTTTCAGATATAAATTCGTTATTCCTGAACTAACTTCTACTGAAATTCAAAAGTTCTTTAGGAAATTGTATTTTAAAAACTACAGATTTTTATACACGAACATACGAACTTATATAAAAATAATATATACATATGTATGTATGTATGTATGATAATAAAACGTACATATATATAATTTAAGATTTTAAATAAGTGAAGGGCTGAAAATGGAAGTAAAAAGCCATTAAGGCTTGTTGCTGCAGCCATCGTTATTTGTTGACCTTTCTTATTTGCCTCAAACTCACAATGTAGCATTTTAAAATAAGTTGTCGAGAAATGTAATTATAATTTATTGAAAAGCAATTAAAGTTGACCAAATTGGCCATTAAAATAGTGCACTCAAATGCATATCGAACAACGTGTGCACGTGCTTTCAGCTTAGATAATAGTGAAATGAAATTACACCATTTCCAATATAGTTTTAGAACACAATTAACAGAAACAACTAGCAATTTGCAGGATCGACGAAACTGCAGCCTTGTGACTGTTAAAATGGATTCCCTAGCCTTAGAGACTACTCTGCATACAATATCGCATGCACAATTCGTATCTAAAAGCACTATACAAAAATTTGAAAACAATCTAAATACAAAATCATAAAATTTTAAAATTCCATTGATACGTTTTTTAGAGTTTTTCTAAAACAAGAGATTTTCGCAAAGCTCGATCCTAAGTGGAGTGCCCGATTTTGCTATGTAATACGTCAAAACTTTTGAATTATATTAGCTTTAAGTTGTAATAATATAATTTTTTTTGTATAATTAATAGATTTTGAATTATTAAAAACAAGTAAAAATTTTATTAAGGTTTGACAAACTTTTATTTTAGAAAATGTTTAAAATAGTAAATTTGAAATATATTTTGGTTTCTTTCTAGAAGACACAACTTCAAAGCTTTTTATGAAAATACTCAAATACAATTGAGAATTGGCATTTAGTTTTGAAGTATTTTAATGTATATATGTAATTTTAACTATCCATTTTTACTTTTGCTTCACTGTAAATTACATATGTATGTATGCTTAATACAATTTAAACGATATCTTATCTTATCATACCCTCTTTCCAACAGAGACGTGCGCGATTTTCACTAGTGGTATAACATATAAAGATAACTGTGGTATTGAAAGTGAATATCTTGATGGCAGCAGGCATTTTTCCAGCTGAAGTACAGATAAATTATGCTAAGCTCACTAAGGAATTGAGAGAAAATCTTGAAAAAAAGATAATGCCTGAGTGGAGGATAAAATAATGTCGTTGATATATACATATGAAAACAACCTTAGTGATACACCCATTGATATTAAGGTGCCCCAAAAAGTCTCCCTTGAAATCATTGAAGGATATGGTTTTAGAGTAAATCAGAATCATCCAAGTTAAGCCACCAGTATATAAATTGGAACAAAGGTGATTTAATAGTTATACATATACATACAGTTTGTACAGAATTTCTGTTTCTCCAGCACTGTTTGATACATAAAGGTCCTCAAAAATAGTGCCAGCGCCATTTTAAGATGATATAAATATAGAAATTTTTCTGCTAAATAATTCATAAAAAAATACGCACTGACACTCGAATGTTAGAATATTGGAAATAGAATAAAAACAGCAGTGCAGAGTTCACTTGTATCATGCAAAAATGATCGGTTGAGCTGATACGAACTGCGGCACTAGCAGAACCGGTAAAACTTTTGATCCAATCATTTTCAGCAGCGGCCCGTCTTGATAAAAAAAAATCAGCAGCTTTGGCTACCCGCCGGTTTCAAGCTGGTCGGCTTGTATCTGGAGCCATAATCACTGACCTGTTCACTCAACAATTGAACAAGAATGATGTGTAGCAACTGTGGTTTCAACTAGACCTATCGTGCGATAAAGGGCCGCTAGTCTGCATCGATAAATTCGAAACGAGTGACCTTTTGAAGAGCAACATTCTTCGAGTTATTGCTGATATACGTCCAACAATATTAAGAAAAAATTAATCAAACATTTAAGCTGCATTCTAGACTACAGCCAGCCATGCCGATCATATGCCAAAAGTCATATTTAAATTTAAATACCAGAAGATTATCTTTCAACTCAAGTAAATTTTATTAAAATTTAAAAAATTCATTTTTGTTCAATTCCATTTCAAATTTAAATATCTCTTTAAAATCCAAGGTAGAACAATATATAAAACAATTTCACATGTCGTTGTTGTAATATGTCACGCATAATCAAACAAATGCAAAGTATTTCAAACTCGGAATATTAATGGAAAATCTTCAGGAAAATATTGATTTTTCTGCTGAAAAATAAGAAACAAACCATCAACCAATCAACTGATGTGATTTAATTTGTGTTAATTAACTTTGTAATAACACAGATTCTTCATACTTCGGTGTTTAGCTGAAAGCCATTTGAAAACGAATAAGAAGTAAATGAAAAAACACAAATGTACTTGTAAGTAGTTAATTTTTCCTTTTATTTTGCATTTTGCAAAGAAACAAAGAACAATGTGAATTACTTGAGGTAAATTCTCATAAATGACGACTCTGAAAGCAACTAAACAAAAGAAAAAAGAGGCCAAGTCTACGAAACACAAAACCACATATAAACCAAAAGTTTTTGTGCAATAAAAAGACGAAAAACAAATAAAATATACTTTTGCAGAAACAAACCACAAAGCGTTTATTTGGTAGCTGAATAAAAATATACACATGTACATATGTATAATAAAAATACATACGAATGCAATGCAAAATAAAGATATGAGTACATTATTTCTTATTGTAATGTTTTCTATTCTTTTAACGACTTGTTAAAAAAAGTTGTTAATTATAAAAAAAATTCATCTGAATTAGGCAAGTAGTCATAAAAATATCATATTCTGGAGAAAAATTTGATAATTTGAAACAAACCAGATTTGTAGCAACTGTAGCAACCTGTCTCGAATGCCTACGTACATTTCAACGGATTTAGTATGTGTGATACCGTGGTTCTTAACTATTTTACAATAGTTAGAGCTCTTACAATTTAACAAGAGATATACAAAGTTGGATGGAATTTAAATATTCATGGTATGCAAACAATTTCGATTTACTGGTAATAACTTTGTTAATTCATTTTGTGTAATAATAATAATGTATAACGTTATTAATTATGCTTATGCAATTGTAAAACGGTTTGCTTTTCTATTCACTAAATGATGCCGTGCCATTATGACTGACATATCCATGAATATAAAGTCGCTTTGGAAAAGGTCATAACGTTCATGGGCGTTAAGTAGTGTTATAATAATGTCTCTGTTATTCAGAAATGTGTCCGCTCAGACTCAACTTGGGCTATTCGGAAATTATTGCGAGCGAAGCCACACAATCCGACGGAGGGCTTTCTCACTGCATAAACAGCGATGGTAAAATACATGAAATAAACAAAATAGCTCTCTCAGTAAGACGTTCAATTTTAATTGTGTCAATCCTTTTCCATTTCAACTCGTCATTGCCACAGGCAATAAAAGAATCCGCTTTTATACAGATAATTAATGGAAAAAAAGATATATGAGTTAACGCGCTACAACTACTAATAAGTTTAAAATGTGTAATTAAACAGACACTTAAAATAAAAAAAAAAAAAAACGTTGGAAGTTTACTGAATTGGGAAGAACTCGAGCACGGGAAACAACATAAATAAATACAATCGATCTTGAATTTTCTCCTGCAAACAAGCTTATCAAAGGGCTTCGTGGGATTAGAGATTAGAGAATAAATCGTGAATATTTATACCTGTAAATATAATTTCTAAATTATGAAAAACATCAATAAATTAGTGTATGATAAAAAATAAAAAATTATTGTACAACTGTACTTGGGCAAACATAAATCCATAAAATTTATACATACCATAAGAATTACAGCCAATCAAAGCATATTAACAATTATCACTGTAATCACTCTATATTCTAGCAGTGATTTATTGCTTATGACGTTAAATAAAAAATCATATAAATCACGGTTTTCTGACTGTGCATCGAAATTGATGACCCTGACTGCAGATTCTACTTATTTTTCTCATATGTATGACTAAACCTTAAATTTTTTATAATTTTATGATTCTATTTTTTATGTTTTGTTATTCCCTTCTAACAATACTCGTTCTCGATGATTTTCTACAAACTCTTTAACATAACGCATAACATCGCATAGTCTGTTTTGGTTTATCTCTGTAGCTAAAACTAAAGATAAATAGTACGAATTCACTTTAATTATGTTCAAATACATATATGTAGCTATCAAATACAAAAGAAAAGCGTAATTTCTACTTTTTTTTAATTCTCTACGAAAATTCATGGTGGCTGAAAAATCTTGACAATGACTCGCCATTGTCTTTTTTAACGATATCTGACACATGAACAATATTTGCAAACAAAAATAGTGTTGTAATCATAACTAGAAGAATCACTTACAAATTTTGATAGCCGTGACATTTAAATACTTAAATTCTCAGAATTATAAATTTGGGATTTTCCCATAAGTTTCGTATGCTGTACATTAACCTTAACTTTGAACCACTATAACCTAAAAAGTGCAAACATTTTAAGAAGATAGGGTATTTAAAAAAATAAGAATAAAAGAAGCTTGAAATTATAACATTGACTTTGGCCACACTCGCGACACAGTGCAACGTTTCATTGCTCCAAAAATATTTAACTCGTCATATACATCTTCTCATACACTAAAAAATTTAAATACTTTTGAAGTTGTTTGTAAAAACGTTAAAATTCTACAAAAATCACATCCAATGCAAAGGCGCGACCATTCGCAACAACTATGCTAAAGACAAAAAAATTTAATTTAATGCAGAAACAAGAAAATTCAGAAAAATTTGCGAAATCTAAAATATACTCTTTTGATTTTTACAAATTTTAAGCGAATCTGCGCTTATTTATCAGGTGGGTTCTTTCTAACTGTTTGTCGAATTTATAAACGTATTTTTGACTTTTGTGAAGGAAAAAATATTTCTTACCAAAATTAATTATATTTGTTCAACTAAAACTCCATATATATTTTTCCCCTTTTTTTTGATTAATAAAAGCGTAACACCAGGGGAGGGTACATAAATTAGACATTTATAATGGGCACACGATATTACGGCAACAGTTTATGCCAGAAAATAAATGCAATACAAATATTTCATATACATATCATCGTGCCATTTACATTTACACATACGATTTAATGATGCAATCTCAGTTTTCGATACCAAATTTTCAAACCCAAATCCGTTTTGGCACTTTTAATTCAGAAATTAGACGAGATAGCTGAAAACGAATTTAGATTGAAAAATTTGGAATCGAAAACCTAAAATTGCATCATTAACTCGAGATGTATAAAATGACATATAGAGAAAATAAACTCCCGCACGACCATGTATTTACAAGTGAACTGAACTAAAATATTTTTCCAGCGCATTAAATTAAAATAGTACATATTTAAATTCATATGCATACAATATTTTTGCAGTATATTTTGTTTTTGTTTATTTGAATTTTTAGCTTTTAATCAAATTTTTCAACAACATAAGAATTGCGTACACAGAAAAAAATATGACCATTTTTGTTAGTAGAACATTTTTTCTCCAATTAATGATTCGTTTTGATTTTATTATTGTTTTTGTTGGCCTTTTTCAGTACTTATGGTATACATATACATACGTATACACGTCAAACTGCATGCATACATACAGATATATTTGCGTCGTAAACAAATGTTTTGTCAAATTCTATTACTGCCTTTTATAGATAGTATAATAATTTAATAAGAAAAAACACTTTTTTTTTTATTATTTTTACGAATTGTGGCTTAAAGTTGACAATTCCGTGATAGGTCCCATCGCAATCAAAAATTGGGATTACGAATTTAGTAAGAGAATACGAAATTTATTTTTCTGTGTAAAACAATTTAAGTAAATCTAGTTTATGCTTGGAAATTCTTTTTATTAATCTTTATTTATTCTTATTATTAAATAGATCAATATGTATTTTCTAATAAATGGGTATTATTTCTCCAGGTCAACCGCAGTCAAAAAATTCAGTCTCGAAAGTGCGTTCTTTAAACATATATATTTTATAGCAGATCTATAAAATTAAACTGATGTAAACAAATTTTATATTTATTCACTTTACATTTTGAAAATTTGGTCGCAAAATGAAACAATTGAAAAAGTTCTAATGTATTGATTTCTTTTGCACTTTTATTTCGATTATCTCAATGGCAGACATTCTCTATTGATATTTTTTTTAAATCTAAGTAGGTGTGAACTGATACATTTGGTCATTACGGCAACAATTCTACTTACTGATATAGAACATTTCTTATCAGTGAAGGTACGGTCAGATCTGTCAATTATTTGATAAAAAACAAAACATATTTAAATATGGATTCGCATGTATTATAATTTATATAAAAGTAGTATTTTGCAATATAATTAGCTACATTTTGTGACATAACAGTCAAGTTAAATCACACTAATCCTGAGCAAAAACAGTGGTTACGTTTTTTTGGGCATATATATATCAAGTCTGACCGTTCCCTGAATCGACGGTATTCGTACAATGCGCATTTAATATAAGTAACAAACAGATATTTTTACTGCGAAAACAATTGCTGAAGAATAGCAACTGCTTTGCGTTCTTTACTTACATATATATTTAAAGTTTGTAGCATTTGAAATTTTTGTTTCAAATATACAAATTCGAAATAAATTTGAGATAAAGCAGCACACAAAGTATGAATATGATTAAAATCTCTTGTAATTCTGTATGTATTAATAGAAACATTTCATAGTGTTCAAAAGTTTGCACTCATTTATTATATATAGCGAATCGAGACGAATTTCTTTATGTTTGCTCTTCATGATTTATTTTAAAATAATAATGTTAGACATCAACCACAGTGTCACTCGAAAGTTGTCTGCACGTATTTCTAAAAAAAATTTTTTGGGAAATTAAATCTAAAGTTTCAACATTGTATGAAAAAAATTTACGCAAAAAAGTGATCCAATTATTTTGTCAGATATTATGTGCGAAGATATTTATTAAATTATGGAAAAATATCCAAGGTGATACAACAATTGTTTTAAACTACAGCCATTTTAGAAATCTTTTCGTATACGCCACTTTTTAGAAAATATTTTTCCCTTTATGGCATATACGTGAAAATATGCACTTGTTATGCCGTAGTGAAATAAGCATTTGAGACTCCATAAAGTTATTTATATTCTTTATTAGTGATAAAAACTAAGACGATCTGGGCATGCACGTCCGACCGTCTGTGGAAAACATTCTGCACACCAAACGAAAATATCTAGACGCTTGAAATTTGGTACAGATAAGAATATCTTAAAGGATAGTACAGGTTAAGAAGAGCTAAGGCAACGATGTATATTTAAAGTATTTTTGTAAGTTTATTGGTGAAATGAAACATTTCTATGTCAAATGGGGGGTCCAGGGCTTAGAATTCAAGTATAAATAAAAAAAAAATAAAAATTCTTTTATCCCAGATATAACGAACTAGAACTTTTTTTTTTTAGTGGAAAAAGGATATTGTTTTAATAAAACTAGTAAAATGTATTAAAACAAGTATATTTCTAAATGTTCTCATGTAATTTCAATCGACAAATTACATATTACATATTTCACGTTGGTACGTCTGCTTTGTTCGGTACACGTTTAGGAACTGATGAGCGTTCCAATCCCGCCATCATACGTCAGCTGGAATTTTTTTTTTTTTTAACGTATAAATAAAAGGAGGGTATTAAAGTTTTGAGTCCAAGCCTTATTTTTTTAAATGAAATTTCAAGACAAAATTAAAGTAACCACATTCCGAGAATTTTAAATTAGTGTGTATAAGATATTATAAAAACTGTATAAAGTAAAAATAAAAAATGTTTTTAATAAAATTTGATTCGTTTAGCTCTGACGACTCTATATGAAACTCACTCTATAGTCGAACGAAAAAAACATATTGTTAGGGAAAATAGTGCACGCAAAGAAAAAACATGGTTAATACAATCATAAACGCAAACTATCATTAATGTTTGGTGAATAAAGTTCAGTTATTGTCTCAAACATATTTTCATGTTCAGGAGAAAAACGTTATTTTTGGTTTTTAAAATGTTGTTTTTATTAAATAAACAAACATACACACACGCATATGAACGAATTTAATATTAATAAATAAATTTAAATACATGCATACATTTTTATATTCACGAATTGCAGACTTTTTTCACTCCTAGGTCCTTCATCATGGAATTGTTTATGTCCAAAAATGGTTAGTTTTTCATTTCTTTCAAGACCAAATTAAATTTTGAGATTTTTTAAATATTTTTATAAACGCTGTCTTGGCAACGAATGTTTGTTTATTTAACGAATATAACTTTTTTTTTCATTTATTATACAGTTGAAAATATAATATTTTAGTATCAACAATTTCTCTTAATTCAGATGTTTAGCTGAATCAGAGTAACATTTTAAGTTTAAACTACCATATATCATTATGGTTGTGAATTTCGAAATGTTAAGGACAAAAATACCTGTTCAATTTATATTAGGATCAAAAAAATTAACAAGGGCAAACATATTTGGAAAATGAAAGCAAGAATGGTGGAAGTAATCATTCGATTACCATGTTTCTTCTTTGCGTGTGGTAATTTAATATTTAGTTTCTTTTAAAGAACCCACATATATACATAAATAGTATGTACATGATCTTCCTCACTTTCATCTCGTGTTATGAGTTTAATTGTCAGAGGGAGAGAGTCCTTTTAGATATATACGCTAGATCCTTTAGAAGCACTCCAGTTGGTTTTGTACTATATGTAATTTGGATGACACAGAGAATTTGATTGGTGTTTGTCCTTTTTTCAACGGTCTCAGCCTTCAATTCTCCAACAAAAATCAATTAAACCTTGAAGAAGTTATACAAACTGACAACGGTGAGATATGAGATTTTCGTGACCTGGTTAGTTATTAAGAAGCCTGTTTAAAATATAGAAGACTGATATTAATTGAATTATCTTGAGTATGTTTGCAATGAAATGCATTTATAGTTAATATGTTTACACATACATAAGTATGTTTACTAAATCATATGTACATATATTTAAAATTTTTTGTGCAGAAGTCATTTTGCCAATCTGGCTTACAACTTAATGTTATGCCAGTTATAGATAATTAATTTATATTTAAACTAATTTGCAGAATTGAATTTATATATGTAAATACGAATCTACTAAATAAATAATAAAATAACAGAGTATGTGCGTGAATATAAACCAACTTTTATACTTTAATAGTGATGATATGTTCAAACATTGTATATTTATTTTCGAAAATGTCAATTAAAGGGTTTAACTCATAAAACTTATATGACGTTTAATATAATTATTTGACAAATGTTCTATAGAAATTTGTCCACTACCAACTTAGTAAGCCTTGGCTAATTTTTCTGAATAAAGTCTTAACAAAACATCACATTTAAAAACAATGAAAATATGTAAATCAAAGATCAGAATGGTGTTACTAAAGCCATGTACACAAATTATAAGACATTAATATGCTATTTTACTTTTTTTTTTTTTTGTCTTAAGTTGGCAAAATATTTTGTGACCAACTGTACATGACTTAGGAATTGACTATCAATTATATATTTTTATAAATATACGAATTCATCTAAAACCATTTATCATAAAAACAGTTTCATAAAAACAAGTAAGAAATCTATATTTGGGCCGAATCTTAAATACCTTCACAAAACTAACGTATTTTCGGTACCAAAAATGTTTAAGTAAGCCAAAAGTCCAGTTTCTTGAGAAATCGCTTTTCGCTATATCTCGGCTATAAATGGACCAATGTTTCTTAAAATAATCTATATTTTACTATTATAGGTCCATTTGGAACCAATAAGTGTAATTTCTTGAGAAATCGGTTTTGTTATATATCGGCTATATATGGACCGATGCCCAAAATTTTTTCTTTGCCTTCAGACATCTATTCTTGTCTATTTCAGGTATTTTTCAGTACCGAAAGTGTTCAAGTTTACCAAAGTCCAATTTCTTTTGAAACCGGGTTTCGCTATATCCCAGCTATATAAAAACCGATGTCCAAAAAAAAATTTTTTTTTGCTTAAAAAGCCTATATTTTACTACCATAGGCACATTTCTGTATTAAAAAGTTCAGTTTCTTTAGTAATTGGTGTTCGCTATATCTTGGCTATATATGGACCGATGTCCAAAAAAATTTTTGTTTTCAGATATCTATTTTTAAATCTACATGGTCATTTTGGTGTTAGAACGTGTGTGAGTTCACCTAAAAGTTCAATTTCTTGAGATATCGGTTTTCGATATATCTCGGCTATATATGGACCGATGTCCAAAAATTTTTGTTTTACTTTAAATTAGCTGTTGTTTACTATTATATGTGTTTTTTTTTTAAACAAAAAGCGTTTTGGCTTACTAAACCGCCCGACTTCTTGAGAAATTGGTTTTAGCTATATCCCGGTTATATATGGACCGATAACCGAGAAAACTTATTTTGCTTCAAATATCTATTTTTACGACTACATGCCAATTTTGTGTAGGAAAGTGTTCAGGTTTACCAAAAGTTCAATTTCTTGATATACCGGGTTTCGCTATATATCAGCTATATATGGACCGATGTCCAAAATTTTTTTTACTTAGAAGCAGCGGTAGTTCACTACGATATGTGTCCTAGCACAGAAAAGCGTTTTAGTTCATGAAACCCCGATTCCTTCAGAAATCGGTTTTCGCTATATCTCGGCTATATGTGGACCGATGTCAAAAAATTTTTCATCACTAATGACTAAGCTAGATCCGAATATTTACTTTAAATCAAAAAATTTTCAAAATTTCCATACAAAATGTAAATTTTTCCGAGGTACCTCCGGTGTTTCGGATATATCTCAGCTATTCGTGAACCGATTTTGCTAAATGTAAATAGCGATTCCTCGTGGGCAATATGCAACATATTGGTGAAAAAACGAAGTTTCTAAGTCAAAAAGTTTTCTCAGAAACTTGATTTCAACAACTCACAGACGGACGGACGGACAGACGGACATCGCTCAAATAACTTCTCTATTACGCTGTCAAGAATATATATACTTTATAGGGTCGGAAATGAATATTAAAAAAATTATAAACGGAATCACAAACTTAGATATACCCTACACAGTATGTGAAGGGTATAAGAAATGTTTCTGAAAGTCATAAACTTTTATTTTCCTAGTGATAATAGGCAACAGGTAACGCTATTATACAAACAAAAGTTATCAAAACATATTGAAAATTCCCATTTTGAATCTCCTGTGAACTGTGATGTAGTTAAATACAGTATTAATTTTGGGCTCCAGATACTCTAGTATCTACTTTCAAGTGAACTTAACCATTTTACAATCGGAGATCATAAAAATTGATTTTTGGCCACCTTCTCATATAATGGTCCTCTGTGCGCCGCAGTCGTGTTGTACTTGAATTTAAATGTACTTAAGTTTCCTCTTATTTTGTTCGCATATATTTCCACAAAACATTTGCACGTAGTTTTTGTAAACTTTTTATGAGATCGTAATTTTAGATTTTAAAATAAAGAAAGTGATAGGCTAGAAAAATATGAGTTTTAAAAATATTTTCTTTCATGTAAATATAAAATTTTAGTTAATTTAGAATATTTAACATAAAATACTGTTTGGCAAATTTATAAAAATTGAAAATTTGAAATGTGCTTTAAGTCAAATATTTCATACGAAATTTTACTTAAATTGATTTCAAATATGTTTTATTTTAATATGTGCTTTTAATTATTTCTCCTTTTTATTACGACAGGTTTTTAATGAACAAAATTAATAAAATATACTCTTTTAAAATTAAAAGTTATTTACATACAACCTGTAATTCTTTACCTCAAACTCTTACGTAAATTCCCTAATTTTGTCCAATTCATTAAGCTCCTTTGCTTACAAATACAAAAACATTAAAATGAAATATTAAGACAGCAAAACCGAAAAAATCATGTGTTTCAAAAGAAGTGAGATGGTGAATTAAAAATACATATTTTCTGTCATTAAATTCTAACGGCTGCATTCATAAAGAAATATTTTAAGTTTATTAAGCGCTTTGTATGAAAAATACAAAAATTCAGCTTACGTTAAAGAAAAGCTGTTCAAACAATTAATTTTTCTTGAATATAGTTCAGTAATTTTTTTTTATTATTCGTCTGTTTAAACGATCTTTGATGGAAATCCCCAGCTTGGTTTAAGCCAACTTATCAGATGATTCACAAGCAGACTACAATTGAGTTTGTATTACATTTTTTTTTACTTTTGCAAAAAAATGAGATTTTAACAACAATTAAAACACAATACACACGTACACGAACGATATATTCAGAGTTGTCATAACGAGTTATAAAACATGTTAAAAGGAAACTTAAATAAAATGTACAAACAAATTGTTTTAAAATATTAGAAATACTTTTTAAATCAGACTAACTCTTCGTCTTAACCGCAACCACAGTATTTTATATTTTCGTTTTAGGTGTTTTTTTTAATTGCAAACTCCACACTGTAAAACTATTAAATATTGAAAACAGTCGGTTTGCAATGATCAACTGCTTTAAAATTCTTCAAATTTTAAAAACTGACTCATGTTACATTGAGTAGTGCAACATTTAATAATATTAAGTATGTTGGCGCTCTTCGTTGCTCTCAAGTTAAAAATGTTTAGGTGTTGCTACCAGCAGCGTCGACAAAGACCTTCTGTTACGGGTAATATGGTGGGGTTTTCCTCCAAAGTAACCTTCATTAATTTTCCTAAATTATACAAAATATTTACAGTGCTGACAAGACTACTCTCAACATATCCCTGCAAATTTCTGACACTGAAAATACTTTTTTCCTATGAGCAGAACCCAACCTGGAATAATATGAAATAGACGATCCAACCTTAAGAACTTATATTTACACTGTTTAACCAGAAGGGATAGACTCGTTTTTAACATGCTGGGTCACGATATCACTCGACATCGCTCGATCGCATAAAGTGAAACAACCTTTTAAAAATTTCGTTGTTTCAAATGTATTTATGCGAGCGAGCGTGGGCCAGGCAGTAAAGTTAATGGATGAAGAGAAGACACAACTATTGCGGTTACGTTGAACATATTTCAGACTGAAAACTACTGCAATTATTATTTAGTCTATTGGATTTATTAATACCAAACTCTTCATAAAGAACAGCTGATGATCCACCGCCGCTGTACAATTTCAAGTCATATATGTACACACATGTACATCATTTACCAAACAGCCTGTACAACGCTCTCCCCGGGAGGGCCTTAAATCTGGTTCGTACATTTTCAGAAAATTTACTTTTTGAAAAATAATATCTATTATTACACGGGGAAATAATTATATAGAAAAATTTGAATCAATCTATTTATTTATCAATGATAATATTTAAAATTAATAAACAACAACAAACTGACTGTCGAAACTTCCGTGACCAAATAAATGCATGCAAATTATTTTGTTTCAGTTGAACCTTCACCTCTTATAATTTATAACAAACCTGTAGCTGCAAATAAAATTTGGTTTGGACCCCATACAGCACAGTGGGGATTTAAAAATGGAAATAATTCTGCAATTTGTAAACGGTTAGTCCGATTGTAATAAAACTTCACATACGTTTTAAGGAAGTATTGCTGAGCTTAACTTTAGAATTTTTTTATACCACTAAAAGGGCGGAGCTTTACGATCCCAAATTGGGCCTCCACGTGTATGTGAAAATTTCCATAGCATGTCAAAGTTATGGTTTTAACCTAACAAAAAGAAATTTTATAGGAAAATTTTCCTACTCAAAAGCTTTAAAAAATTTGCAACATTCTAGGGTTCTCCTTTTCAAATTAGGAAATATACGTCATATACTATTGCAATTTTAAGTTTTTCCCCTGTTCTGGCCCACCGTATCGCTAACAGCAAAGGTGAAACCGCTCAGCAAAATCGTTTCTTTTTCAGGTTAAAAAAAAAAATGTCCAGCCTTGCAGAGAAAAAATTAGTTTAAAAAAATCGCTCAGTCAAAGTTATACGCAGCTTAAATTCAAATTCTTAAAAACTCGATTTATATTTATTTATATTACAGCAGTAAAAGATTAAAAATTCTTCTTCTTAAAGAAAGCAGAACGTTTAATTAGAAGCATTTTATACCAATTTTCAAATAGTGAAAATTGAGCGAAATTTTGAAGAGCCACTAATGTATTTAAAATATATACTACAAAAAATACTTGAATAGGTTTTAAAAGCAAAATGCAAAAATAGTTTATAAATTGACAAACTTTTCAAAGGAATAAATTCGGTGCAGATGAAAAAACAAAAATTGCAAAAGGAAAAGATTTTAATTTTTTTATAAATTCGATAAACTGTTATAAAAAAGACATCTACTCAAGAAAACCAAAAAAATTTACGAAATGCGGTAAAAAAGCGCTGAAGTTCGCAAAATTTTGCAAAACTAAGAAATTTATAAATTGATAAAAGGTAAAAGTATATACCTGTTGCAAAACGTAGAAATTCGAATTTTGCAAAATGTAAAAATATGTCTTAAATAGTTTACAAAATCGAAAAACTTTTGAAAAATCAAATTCGGTGAACAAGCAAGAAAATTTGCAAAAATTCGCAAAAAGTTTGCAAAAGGCAAAAAGAAATTTTAAATTGTTCTTAAATTCGATACCCAGTTCCAAAGTAGACACCTTCCGCAAAAACGCGAAAATTCGCGGAAAAAATTGCTTTATGCCAAACAACATTTTGAATAGTCCACAAAATTAAAAATTTTTAAAATAACATATCCTTAGAAAAAAGGCAAAATTTTGGTAAAAACGTTAACGTTTAGTGTAACGAAATATATAAAATAGTCAATTTTTGAGGGTTCGTGCGACATGACAAAAGAAAATTGTACACGTTATGCATGTTATGTACATGTATGTTATGAAAGCTACTTGCCAGAAAGGAAATCACCATAAATCTCACCGGTTTCAACTTTTATCTATTAATTATATTATTTCCTACCTAAATGCGTGGTTTTGACAAAAATACATAGATACATAAAAATACATACATACAAAGATATACATAGATATATTTAGTTATAAGCATATATTTCAAAATATATGATACTATTTTAGTTAAAATAGCGAGGCGATTGTGGTATAAAGATTAAACTCCAAAGTTAAGCTCAGCAAAACTTTCTAAAATGTGTGTGAAATTTTATTACAATCGGACTAATCGTTTACAAATTGCAAAATTATTTCCATTTTTCTGCTCTGGTGTGCGAAAATTTATATAAAGAATTGGCCAATGTAAAATAAAATATGATAGTTGGTTGACAATGTGTAGAATCACAACTCTGATCTCATGCCCATCTCTAGGTTTCATAAAGTCATAAACAATCAGAAACTCAGATAAAAACTTAGGTGGTTAAAAGATGATCTTTTAGTGCTAGTTATTGAAGCTTGATCAAAATTCCTTTTCATAGCAGTCCATTATGCTGCAAATTCTTACATGAGAAAACTAAGTGATGCGATTGACAAACTTTGTAAGACGTGATAGAAAAATGCACTTATTGCCAAGAACAGTTTTGCCGTGAATTGCGGTTCGCGATGACCTTACTAACGGATTCACTAACAACACGTACAAAACGTTTAGCAGTTTAAGAATGATATTGAAATTAAAAATGAGATGTGGAATAATTCCAATCATTTTCAAAATATTTACATGGGCTTTCAGTTTTACAATAATTATCCAAAGATTTACTAACAATTTTCCAATAGAGGCCTTATTAAGTTATTGATTTTGCGTATTTTGCCACAACTTACAAATAGCTTTTAAGACTATTTGTATTTAAGAAGAAGAAAAGCTAAACATTAATTTTTATGATTTGCTTTTAAATATAAAACATACGTAATTACCTCTCGTTCTGTCGATAATTTAATTTTTTACATCCTACAATTCATATTTTTTTATGTGAATGTGTTTAATCCGATTTTATTACCTAATGGCATATATGAAATATGTTGCCATATATCAAAGCACTGAGTATTTTATTTTGAAAACTCCTGCAACTTTTTTGTTTATTTACAGACTACAGAAAAATTCGGCTCGAGAACTCAAATTTAATTGGGTCGCTCGATTTAATGCTTGCACTCACAAGCTGAACTTTTTTCCAGCTCTTCAAATTTGGGCTCGCTTGTGGGCTTTATTTTTCAGCTCGCAAGCTTAAAAGGAGCTGCTCGTTGAAAACTAAAAAGTCCACCTCCCTCAAATCGGGCTCTTTCAGGAGCGAGCTCAATTTGAGCGCTCTTTGTGCTCTATTTATTCATAAAAATAAATAGTTTCAACGCAAAAGTTTCATGGAAATAACGTGGCTTAAGTTTTGTTAAAAAAATATATTTAGCATTGTGGTAGGCACCAACGGAAATTGTAAAAGCCATGACTAGAATTGTACGTGGTAGTAAATAAATTATTGAAGATATAAATGTAGCCCTTACATATCCATGAGTATCGGTATACAAAACTTTAAAATCGGACTAAAAATATTGGCACAGTGAACAAAATACAAAATTAAAGGAAGGTATTTGTAGGCGTGGCAAAACAATATTTTTAGGATTGCTTTTATATTATCTTTAATTATAGGAGTGAGTGACGCAACTTTTTTCGGACCACACTACTGTATTCATTGCATGCAAATTGACAGTCAATGTTATTTTAGAAATTCCTTCGATGGAGAAATAAGACAATTTAGCAACAAAAATTGGTGAGCTGTTGATATTGAACGTTGAATTGACAATCAATTTGAAAACGTTAGTGTGTAATGCCAGATCATCTGTTTGTTCTATTCATAAAGAAACTAATTCATGTGATGTAATATTTTGCTGTAATCTCTATTGTTATGAAGAAGTAAATAAAATTGGAAAGGCATTAATGAAACCACAGAAGGATCTTTGATATTTTAAATCACACTTGTTTTATTTAGATCAGCATGTGTAATGATAAGGGATGCAAAATCACAACTATAACTTAAACAATGTTCACGATCAACAGTAGGCCAGACGAGGGAGAAAATTCCTCAATAAGAACTAAAACAACCTCTGAAACACATCATTAATTTAAAAGTATACTTGTGATTTTGCAGAGCAAATGAAACATTTCTAGAATTTAAAGACAGAAAGTAAAAACAAAATCTTTTGGGTCTACATTCGAATAGCTGAAAAATAGAAAACTGGTTTCAAATATTTATAAATAAATTCAATGATTAATTTAGGAAATTTAGCATTTATACAGTAAAAAATTAGGCGCTCTTTTAAGCATAATTCGTTTTAACATTTCATTTTACTATATTAATCCCCTCTCATACCTGTTTGCTACAAAGTTCTTTTATGTCGGCCACAGTCGAGACTTGAACCTGGGCATCACACGATTGCTGGCTTGCGGCGTCACAACAATTACAAGAAATGCAATAACATAGTAATTAATATTATCTAGCGGATTAAAGTATTTTGATTACATTTAAAATATAGTTAAGTCTCATGTATCGAAAAATTTTCGACTAAATTCCCAGGAAATTTTTAGAAATTTCCGAGAAAACGGAAAAATTCTATTTATTATTTAATTTTGAAATATTTAAATTTTTACCTTTTTTATTTTAATTTCGTTGAAATTAATTTTAAGATTGGGCCATAACTATAGTCATAAAAAGTATACTTCAATTAAAAGTATATTTTTATTTCAAATTCAGAAAAAATTTCTATGTATTTCTACTTAAAAATATAATTTTTTCTTAAAATATACATTTTCTATGGCAAACGTTATGATCGTTATGGCCCATTTTGTTTATATAATTTTAAACGTAGCAGAATTTCTTTTCGCAAACTCATTTTGGAAAACAAAAATACTATAAAAAGGCATTACATTAGACTTTAATTCAGGGCATTTATGGAAAAATCAGGATGTCTCCGCTCTGGTTACGTTAACGGAAGTTCTAAATCCTACAAAATATGTCGTTAATTCGTTGAGATACCAGTCTTTAGTAGCTGATGCGACTTTTGATCAGCTTGTATCAACAAAAACATCATTTTCAGAAAAAATAACTGAGGTAATCATAGAAAAAATTGACGTAGTGATAAAATGTTAACATTAATAAATTATTTAAAATTTCCCGATTCTAATTAAAAATTTAAAACTTCGTTGAAATTGTACGCTGAACCAAGTATATAAGCGCCTGTTTGACCAAAATACAAATCGATGAATGTTTCAAAATGAAACTCAAAAATACTATTGATAATGCAAAGCTATTTTGTTGAAGAAATAATTTGCTTGCATGAGGAGCTAAACTCGCACTAAGAACTTAGTTAACTTGTACATCAATCTGTTAACAATAAAGACAACTTCGTGAATAGTGATTGTATCTTGTGCGTTACTGGGAACTTTGCAATAAAAAGTCGATACTGGATGCCAAGCGAATTAATAAATGTTTGATTATTAATAAAAACCTTTTTGTCTAAATAACAGCTGTATTTTATAGATTATATTTATTTCAAACTTAAAATGATCTCAAATTGTTGAATTATTTTTTTGCTTTGAGTGCACAAATTGATTACATATGCATGTGCTTTATTCTTTATCCTTACACAAAAGCTAATTTATTAAAAAGAAGGAACTTTTGTTACATATCCTTTGTTTTTAATAGAATATAAAATCCCGGAATTCCCAAACCTAATCACAATATTTGTAGAAACTAAAGCTCACAAAATAAATGTAAAGCAATTTACTAATGAAATGAACACTTAAAAAAAAAAATAATAGCAGAGAAAAGTTCATGATAGGAATAAATTTTTATTTGCAGTAATAAAAATGTCATTTATGTGGGTTTTAAGCAACTCTGAGCTGATGACTTGTTTGGCCTTCGACTCTTTTGTTTTGGCCTTCTTACTCGCACTGATTGATTAATTTATCTCAGTTAACTGAACCGTTAGCGGTTATTTTGGGAAATCTCGTTGTCGACTACGTTGTTACTGCTTGCTATGTAGAAGGCGTAGTTCGTATACAGTTAGTCACAGGAATCTACAAATATTCTGTTAGCACCATTGTGCAAATTTAGTTTGTAAAGTGTATTATTAATAATAATAAATATTTATAAATATTGGGTATTTATTAATAAAGCCACTTCATGGCCTAAACGATTGAGTTTTCTCTAGTGTAAGCGATTTTGATGCCATATTTTTATCCTGTTATTTGAATAATTTTAATAATGGCTTAAAATAAAAGGAAGACATTCACAAAAAATAAAATATATATTTGAAATAGATATGAAATTTAAATTCATTTGACTTTTTATGAATATGCTTAATAAATTAATAAAACATAAATGGGCATATTCTTAAAAGTTAGACGAATTTGAAATGTGATTTAAGTCATATATTTCATACTAAATTTTACTAAAATTGATATCAAATATATTTTAGTTTTTTTATGAATATACCCAAAATCTGTTTGCGTATATGTGTGTTGTTGTTAACTCTTTTATTAGTCAATAATATTTACAAGCAAACAACAATTAAACCATATTTAGTTAATTTTAAAATACAAATTGTATGGAATAATTTTAAAAACAGTTGTATGAAATTCACTTTAAAAATTCAAAATATTCTAAATTTATGACTGACTAATGCTTAGAAAATAATTAAATAAATTATTGTTTTTATTTTATCTGCCTGATTTTACGCCTACCGCCAGAATTTTAATGGAGAACAGGTACGCCTCTGCCCTGTTACTGCTAAACGCGTCTGTTGTTGTTGCTGTCGTGGTTGTTGTTGGTACTGCTTGTGGTAGGAGACATTGTTGTTGCTACTGGTGTAAATATTGGTGGCAGAATGTGCAGGCGTTGTTGTTCTTGTTGATATTTGTGCTGCTGCTGTTTTTGTTGTTGTTGATGATGCTGGTAAGACTGTCAATGAGTTGGCTGAGGCAAACAGTACTGGTGTTTGATATTTAAAACTTCCATAATTAGTGGTGGCCGCTTGTCGTGCTCTTAAGCCACTTGTTGAGCTGCTGAGATTTATGGGAATTTGTGAGATTTTTGCGGTGTGTGGTGTTTCGCCAAAATATGTTTGCTTAAGAGGTTGAGGCTTACGCCCACTCTCATTAAGCAGCTGAGAGGAATGGTAACGCTTACCAAACGAGGGTGATTGCGTTTCAGAATTGAACTTTTTATCTAGATATGTGCTTGTAGTATTACCCAACTGTATGCGTGTAGAAAGTCGGTTGTGTGTCGTTACCGTGGTTGGCGTTATGGGTATTTTGTCGTCCTTTATTTGAACTAAAGTCTGAAAGCGACCCAGTTGTATGGGCTTTGAGCTGATATTACGTGTAGGAGAGGACGGTTTTTGCCAGGAATTTCTATTAGGCGAATAATTGTTAAGTCTTGTTGTGCTTGTACCCTTGGTTATTTGGTTGCTGTAGTTCGAACTGGGAGCTGATTTCCGATTTGCGATAATAGTTGTTATACGAAAGCTGAGAGGGCATAGGTTTAGCCACGCCTACAGGTTCCATGCGACCCGGTATATGAGGAGTTATGGAATTTTTAAATTCTATGTGTATGGAGCCAGCATTTTCTTCGGGCTTGGGTTTATGGGCTTGTTGATCAAACCGGCTTAAGCGTTCGACTTTGAAAGTTTCATTACGTTTTACTGGTGAACGTGTTGTATTTCGAGGTTCTCGGCGACTGTGTAATTCTCTTATAGGAGATCTAGAACCTGGTCTGAAGTTTTCATTTTCGAAAACCAATAAATCATTACGATTTTCCTTAGAAATATCTCTGTGCTGCAATTGGTTCTTCTCAGGTTCGGGCGGCGTATCCACTTCTACAAACCAGGCAGGATTGTAAGCGGTCTCTTTTTGTTGCTGCAAGAATTTATCTCTAAAGGATCTGCGGAAACTATTCAAAGTGACAGTTTTATATTTATCCTTTCTATGGTTTTCCAAATCATTTTCGTTGGGATCTTTTCTTCGTCTTCATCTTCGACTTCGGGAACATATTTTTGAAAACATTTTCGGGCTCTGGCTCTTTTAATATTTTCAATTGTTTTTTGAAATCTGTGGGTATTTTACTTTTACGATAAGTGGAAGAATCGAAAGAACTTGAAACCGCTGCCATGTTTGGTTCGAGGGAGTCTGCTTTAGTTTGCATGGCTTTCGAGTGAGACTGTTGTTGATAAAGAAAATTAAAGGGGTCATTCTGACAATCGTAGTCTAAGCTGTTGCCTCCTTCTTCGGCTTGCCATTTGTAATATGTATTAGTGGCATTATCACTGGGATGATGTTCAAAGGTAGCCTTATCACTGGGAGGATTCTTTTTGCGTTTTGTAAATGTACTAAATTTTTCCAAAACTTTAGATTTTTTGATTTTTCTCCAGTGTGGAGCAATTTGAATGGCAGGGATGTTGTTGCATCTGGATCATCTAAAATGAAAGTTTCGCTGCGGTTTAGCAAAGAATCGGAACGTGATTCAATGGAATCTCTTCTTTTGCTGCTGCCGCCGCTGTGAAGCGAACTAATAACGCTGCCAGGTCGAGAAGTACGTACCGGGGTGGTATCGCGTGATGACGAACGGCCGCGAGTTATAGTGGAACGTAAATTACGGAAAAATGACATGTTTAAGCAGGCGTTAAATTTTTTCCAAATGACTTGAGTTTATATACTTTTTGTTTGCTTAATAATTTGTTCAAACTTTTAAATATTTTTCACATTTATTTTATGTTAAATTAACCTCTGTTGCGTCCCTCGGCCTAACGACTTTAATGATCTTTTATTTAAATTTCATGCTTTGCTGTTTGTTCAATTAACTGCGTACCGTTTAAGATTTCTTGTTTTACAAAAGTTAACAAAATTAAAGAAAATTAATTTTACACTTTTGTTAATATTGTTTCGTCTTCTTTTATTAAATTAATTTAAATAAAGAAAGCGCTATTTTTAACTGAACGCGCCAACTGTTTTCAAGTAACTGAAAAATTTGTTTACTCTAGAAACGCTGCTGAAATCGTTGTCAAAACTCAAGTCGGATTTGCAACGCAAACAGTCTCAGGTATTAATTTTTATTTTATTTTTTAATGAATGAGTACGAGTGTCAATGTTGAGTATCAGACGACAGAAAAGTTGTTGTAAGAAGTTTAACTCTGAGAAGAAACACAAAATTGCAACTAACAATTTTAAACATTTGCCGTCGAGTATAGAAAGAAGTATTGGCAACACAACTGTTCATAATTTATGTATCTGTATCTGTTTATTTTTTTTTTTTCTTATTTTGTATCTATCGTGTTCTGACCATTTTTAGTTCGTACTTTATTCACATGGTACAAAGTCATTGTTATTCTGTTTAATATGAAATCGAAATTAAACCAAAAAAAATGCATGAAATACAACATATTTATTTAATGTTTTTTCTTTCAAAATATAACAAACAAAATGTAACACTGGAAAGTGACTTTTTACTTTTATTAATACATAACAAATAATGCTTTTGAAAATAATTAATGATTTTTTTTAATTTTATGAAGCACGTATCATAAGTATGTAGTATGAACATAAGAATGCATTTAATTTTGTTTGCAAGAAATATTTTCGAGAATTGGCAACAACGTGATATCTGGTATGTTTTTAATTACATAAAGGCGTTTCATCAGAAGGCCAGCTTCTTCTACAAATTGAGGCCGGTACGAAGATCTCACGAAACCTCTAAGAACAGTGTGTAAATGAATAGGTTTGATCCCGTATTTTTGGGTAAGTCTAATAAGATGAATAAAACAAAAACTCTCTTAATAATAGACAAAAGACCAAAATACGAGAACTCTAAAACCATATTTCTATCCCATAAGAAAGCGTCATTTCATACACAAAATCATTGAAGTAAATTAAATTATGTATGTATGTACATATGTACATATATATGATACATTAGTGTGCATTAACGCGAAATTCAAGTATGTACTTACACTTTTAAGAATTTCTAATTGAATATTTTAGTAAAATTCACTAATTAAAATCTTTCGTAAAATTTGTTTGCAATTTTTTATTGTTTGCTTTTGAATCAGCTGACTATTTAACTGCTTGCAAAACTAGCCCGAAAGGAAAAGTACGGGCTATTTCGTGCAGAAGAAGAACACTTCTCTCTCAAAATCTCTCTCACTTACCCAAACTTCAGGACGGGGAATTTTCGTGCAAATTAGGATTCCGCGTGCTCCCAATGTTGAGTAAGGGATCACACCTAATATTCATTTTGCAACACATTATCTAAACACATTTTTTATAAATATAAATTGTGTTTAATACGAACTTTATGAATGCAGCCGTTGATCTTAAAGGCGATATTTATTAGACAGAACTAGTAAGCCCTATAACAGCAAAAATAAATTGTAAGTGATAAAAATTACGATTTTACGCCGTAACTCTCTCTACTCATTCGACTACAAATATATGAGCCTTAGACGATACACGTGCATTAGGTAAAGATGTGGCTGATTTCAAAATACATATATTATAGTAGCAACAACACAGTGGTGATAGACCAGAAGATCAATAGAGTTGAATATTCCACACACACACACTCTTTATCTCTCTCTGTCTCTCTCTTGCATACGTGCGAGTAACCTGAAACTACATTTTTGCTTAACCAAAAACATAGGGTGCATTCCGTTTGTAGTCGGATACAGCTGACATAAATATTCAAGAGGCCAAAATGTTCACATACGTCTTGTGCGAAAAAGTGGTACGTAGAATTCTTCATTTTAAATATTTACACCATTCATGAATACAGATGAAGCAACATTTACGAAAATGCATTTGTTAGTAAACAACTGTGAGTCTATGAAATCGACTGAGATTTTTCGACCTCATTTAAAGATTGAAGGGTTACTGGATATTGATAGTAATCTGTGATAGGCTAAAAGAGCACAAATGACAGACGCTTCTGTGATCTGTAAAGTATTAGCAAGACCCCGATTACAACCTGTCAGAATAGAATATACACATTGTAACAATTATTTTGATGACAGCGACATAACTACTAGACCACCGTTTTAGCTTTCGTCATTCTACTTTTTAGGCTACAACACAAGTAAGTGATTTTAATTTAATTTAAAAAATGTGAATAAATGATTGTTTTGTAGAAATATTTTTGATTAAAGTTTATTTGTGAATAAAAATACAATTATGTAAAAAAAAATTACATTTCAAAAGCACCGACTAAAATTTTACCACTTTTCAAAGAGATATGCTGAAAGGCCGCCTGTACAGTCATCCTTGGCGAGGTCCTTAATGCTGCTCTGCATACTTCATAAGATGATAGCCACTTTGTAAGCTAGAGCCTTTTAGGCTCGAAAGTTTTCCGAATACTCATTGCTCAAAATGCTTGTAATGCCCAATTTTCTACACCATACGAACTACAAGCAGACGGTTTCAGATAAGCTATTTAATAAATCAGAATATTGCAGAAATATATGTGCAGGAAGGGTGTTACGTTAAGTGTAGTTGCTTATTAGTCTGAAAATTATATTTATGCCATAACTCGACTATTATGTTGCCTATAGCAGAGGTGTAGTCTCTAGATTTTGAATTTTGCAATTTCAACCAAATTATTCACCATCCCTGGGCATAACTGACTGAATTAGAGTCATATAATACAATATCTTATAACATAACAAGACAGATCTAGACTCAACAATGAATTAGCGGGCGGATGATGGTGCACCATTTAATACTTTAATTTGTTAAGAAGTGATTTCGAAAATTTCCGCCGCATATGGCAAACACTTTAAAATAATATCCATACTAGAGCCACTCTGGATATTGTAGGATTTCCTGCTTAAAATAAATTACATGCTTTTATAGAGCTCTGAAATTTCGAAATGTGTATTAATTTCGAAGTTATAAGATTTTATATACTAATATATTTTAACATTAAAAATATATCACACTAACATAACAATTTGTCCCCATATAGTTCATTCCTAATGTCGATCATTTGAAATTAAAAAATTTGCTTTACGCGAACGAACCACCCTAATTCTCGCAGTCGATCTCATGAGATATTTACTCAAAGTTACGATCTTTTGCTCTTGGGATTGTGCTGAGTCGGCATCGAGCAACTGTATCGGAATTACTGATAATGGAAATCGATATCGAGCTTAGTTTAGAATGATACTGTGCGAGTCTAAATTCGATAGTACTGTTGATGTCGACATTTTATTTTTAAAATAGTTCATGGGTTAACAACAAAATGTAAGTCAAATTTATTTTATTATTTTTTCATGTTAACTTATTTCTATTAATTATTATATCAAATACAACAACAACAAATTTTAGGCAAAAACAAATTCTTACTGACATTGTGTCTGAGCACATCAATTTGGCAAAAGGCATTCCACCAGGAATGGCCAGGGCTATAGGCTTTGAGAGACATTGACCATTAAATTAAATGTCTCTGGTTCACTGATAAAAGATGTAAAAGCTATGACGAAAGGAAATTTGAAATTTATTCATTGTTTCATTTATTAACGGGTCACTGATAGTGTCTTGGATTTTTAACTAATGGAGCTTATGTCAAACTGGTGTGAAGCCGTTATTTTTGCGTTTTCTGGACCAGATGTTTCTTTAAATATGATGATATTTAATATATTATTTTGTCTTTGCAAATTTTCGCAGAATTTTCGCGCTTTTTCAGTGAATATGTTCTTTTCAAAAGCTTGTCGATGTTATAAGCTGTTTATTTAATAAGTGGTTTTTCATTTCGCTAATTTTCGCTTTTCTGTAACAGATGTCTACTTTACATCAACTTATCGAATCGATAAGCAATTTGGTATGCATTTCTACGAATTGTCGATCATCTTCACCGAATTTTTCTTCTCAATTCTTAATTGTTGCTTTTCAGAAATTTTCGCAGATTTCCTGATTTTGTATGTGTTGAAAATTTCTATTAACTATTTTAAACACATTCATTTATATAATTATTTGAATTTTAATTGGGCTTGAGTTCTGAGTTTTTCCTCGCCGAGCTCGGAGTACACAGAAAAAATAAATTTCGTATTCTATTACTAAATTCGTAATCCCAATTACTCTTTTGATTGCGATGGGACCTATCACAAAATTGTCAAATTTAAATACCACAATTCGTAAAAATAATAAAAAACGTTTTTTACTAAATTATTATACTATCTATAACAGGCAGTAATAGAATATGACAAAACATTTGTTTACGACGTGTATACGTATGTACATACCATAAATACTGAAAAGCCAACAAAAACAATAATAAAATCAAAACGAATTATTAATTGGAGAAAAAATGTTCTACAAACAAATATTTGTTAAGAAAATAATGGTCATATTTCTTTTGTGTAAAAAGTGTAGCGTTGTTAAAACTTCATATGAATGATAAAATAACAACAAACAGAAAAATTAAAACAGTTAAAATTGTCGCTCTGAGATGAAATAAAATCATCAAGCAACAAATACAACAAAGTAATAAAATTGAAGTAATTGATAAAAAATTAAATATAGACAGAAAGTAAATCAAAGCTCTGGTGGTTCAGTTTTCTATGCAGCAATGCAAAACAGTGCATGTTTAGATGAAGCCGGAGCTGGAAGCAAAACAGTGCTGATGAGTATCATAGAAGATATGGAACAGCCAAGTTGAACCCCAGCTAGTAAGTCTTCAAATTTATTTTCTTGTCTTCTTTAAGAAATTATCAATCGCCATAAATTATCACAAGAAAATCCTTCCTAATTGAAGGAAAAACTCAGAACTTGAACCCGATTGAAATTCAAATATTTTAAATATAGCTTTCCAAAATTTTCGCCATATATTGTATATATTTCCACTGTTGATAACTAAAATTGTCGACTAAAATTCTTTACAAAACTCGGTTCGATTTCATAAGAAAAATCGTACAACAAAAATTAATTTAGATACGAAATTCAAGAGTCCCGTAATTAGATTCCTGGACCGTAAAGTTCAAAAGCCTTTTGCAAAGAGCTGCAAATTTTTATTCCACTTGTGCCCATAACAATTACTCATAATTCTTCTTCCCTCTTGATCGGTGACATCATCATTTTTTTCAGAATTTAAAACATGATGGAACAAATATTGATTTAAAATCATTAGTAAAAACATGTATGTATGTACTTTGTTTCCAAATATGACGATGAAATCAATTTTATATAAAATGCTGCACCTTTGTTTTTGGTTATTAATTTAAATTTTAATAAAAATTATTAAATTATTTTTATTTTACTTTGATTTCCTATTGAAATTTTGGAGTTTGAAAGAGGCGTGGGATAAAATGTTTGGAATTAATCAGTTGCTAACTGTCAATTAATTATTGACACATAAAGTGCTCTTACAATTGCATACGTACAAACATTAATGTATTTTTGTATCTTTCTTAAATTGGTATGAAGTTACTATTTATATCATACGGATAATTACCATAATCCATAAAATTTAAGGCTGGGCGAATATTTAAAATGGGAGTATATACAACAATAAGTATTTAAGAAAATTGCAGTTTCTATGACTCGGGTAACGTTGATACCTGGAAGTAATTTATTTAAATATCGGAAAATTAATAAAATATAATCCAACAAGAATGCAGTAAGAACAGCTCATTCATTTTGCACCACCTAGTTAATAATAAAACACCCTTACCATTTTATTATCTCTAAAGTAAAAAATAATGAGTTATAGTTTGTCATGTGCATATTTCATGTTAGCTTTTAGACATGAAAAGTTTACCTTCCATTCCTTCCTTCTTTGTCCAACAAGATCAAGACTTTCTGTCTAAGAGCACTAAAACTGTACTAATTAGGAGTTAAAAATAAAGAATCACTGACAGTATGTTTCAACTACTTATTTTAAAGTTAAGATTTAATTTCACCTTGTGACGCTCTCTAAATTACACTTTAATATTTAAATTTTAATAATCAACAAATACTCAAAGGCATCTGAATGAAGTTTCATAGATCTAATGAATTAATTTCGTTACAAATATCATTAGATTTAAAAAGATATACACATAAGTTTCTCCCTTATCCTTGCCGGGTTAGAGTGACATTTAGATGTCATCTCGTCCAAATAGGTGCACGTATGATGTACCATGATTCTTTAAAATAGTTATAATAGCCTTCGAGAGTTTTGCTTCTCACTCGCACT
The DNA here is from genome assembly GCA_005406025.1 of Eumeta japonica. NCBI lineage: Eukaryota > Metazoa > Arthropoda > Insecta > Lepidoptera > Psychidae > Eumeta > Eumeta japonica. The sequence continues at coordinate 8,284 of BGZK01002913.1, read as the reverse complement.
GGTTAATTGATCTGCCTCAATTAACTGTATCGTTAGCGGTTATTTTGAGGTATTTCATTGTCAACCACGTTGCTACCACTTCCTATGTGAAGGCATAGGTAGTGTACGGTTAGTCACAGGAGCCTGCAAATTATTCTGTTAATACAGCCTATATGCTTTGCACATTTACTTTGTAAAGTATAATTAAATAAATAAATACATACATACTTTTGATCCCTTATTTTCATTATTCAAGTGGAAGGCAAGATATCGTCATTGTTGGATAACAAATTAACAATGCGATGCAAAATTGCCAAATTCTTAAGCAAATAATCATGTCCTTTCATCATTTTCTCATATTTTGGTACATAATTTAAACTAATTTCAGCCATTTAAAATGAAGGAAATATATATTTGCTAGAAATTGTTTAGTGAAAGTCAAAATTTACTGCCTCTTTCATTATTTCGAACATTTTCGTTTGTTCCCTTAAACAACATTTAATACAGAAACCAATTTCAAAATGTTGCTGCTGTCTCAAATGTATGTATGTATACCAATGCGAACGAACGAACATGTGCGAAATAGGGAAAGCGGCAGTTATTCAACTAAAAACAACTTACAAAATGCCTAAGCGTATGCTTTCAATATTGAATACATTGATGTAGAAAACAAATAACATCACACTGTTAATGAATTGTTTTAACATTCTACTGTTCAATTTACAGTCTTGTAGTTAAAAGTCAAATTATTATGTTCGCAAAGAGTTTCTAGATTAAGTTTCTATTTAATATGTAATTAAACATAATAATTAAACATAATTAAGCACAAGAAGTGCAAACCATTTTCTTTTAATATGATGTTTTCAAAACAGTAACAGAATTAATAGCAAATTTGAGTACTTCAAACACAAAATATATAATACACACATTATACTATTACTAATGCATATATGTAATTATAAGTGTCATTATTGCGTGTGCTCTTAACATCTATGGTAAAAGTGTAAATTTGGTATTTATTTAAATATTAACGGACTACTTCTAATTAGGGACGCAACGATATGCCATTTCGCGGATACGATACCGAAACTCAAAAATAAATATCGCTGATACCGCTTCCGATACCGATACGTTTATTGAAACTGAGCTCAAGTAAAAATTAACCAAATTTAAGTAGAGCAATTCTTCTATTATACAAAAGAACAGTGTTTATTAATGAGCCATTCATATCATCAAAAATTTCATTAATTTCAAAATTTCTAAAATTAAATGTTACAAACTGCAAAATATCTGCAATACTTATGATCTTACAAAAGAAAACGATGGCATTCAGTTTAGATTGGCCCAAGATTTAACATTGATATTAATAAGATTTAAAAGACAACAAATTGAATTTGAGAGCATTTTAAAATTAAATTAAAATTATTAAAACAACATTGCAAGTGATTAATATTGAAAATTGATATTAATAAGGTTTTTGTTTGAAAAAACCGAGTGTTCTCAAATTTTGCGGAGATAGACAATTTCTTAAATCCGTTTGAAAACTCAAAAAAGTTAAGTATTTCTGTGCCATTTTCTTTAAATTTGGGTAGAATATGCCAATGCACCAGTAATTAGGAGGATCTGCATCTCTACGAATATTAGATCTAAATTATCTCTCGACTTCTTAGTTAGCAAAACCATAACATAGGATGAATAAAGGCTTATCCTCGGATTCTATTATCTTCTGGCAAAGCAAAATAGAAGAAACAATTTTATTGTGTATTTTGTTTTGATTTTATATTCTGCTTTTAATATGTTATTTGTCATAGTCATGCAAAAAGAAAAGAGTTGAAATTGAATAGTTTGTTGAAAAGACGCTAAAGAAAAATATTAGAAGTATCGGCGCACCGACAGTAAAATATCGCCGATATCGATATATCGGAAAATTAAAAGTATCGACGATATCTCGGTATCGGTTGCATCCCCACTTTTAATAAGCTTTACTTTTAGTTTCTCAAATTAAGAAAGATTCTATGTGAATAGTTGTAAAACTAAAATTTTTAAAAATGACAAGAAAAGTAAATTTAGACTTAATAACTGGAGGTACAGCCGGTTGTTTCATATGCGCTACGATGATTTTCTTTGTCTACATACAAGACTTCCTTTATGTACTTCAAAACAAATTTGGCAGCTACAATTTGTTAATTTCATTCTTAATTAATATACGTGTGTAAGTTCGCTTATCATGTTGCCTTTGAATTTCGCCACCTTAGAGGGCATTTATTCGATATAGAAGTTCGCTTCAAAATTTGTTTTCCAAATAAAAATAAAAAAGCAGTTTGTATAAAACGCATGTTTAGTGTGATAGGAGTATATTCATAAAAAAATAAAACGTATTTAAAATCAGTAGTATTAGTAAAATTTTTAAAGCATCTGACTTCAAATTCAATTTAATTTCTATGAATATGTCCCTTAAATAAACTTCAACCTAAACTATTTTGTCGCTTTGAATTAATTTTGTTTTATATGACTATTGTAATTAAGTTGTTCGCCTACCTTGTACTCTCATGTATTGAAGGGATCCCACTTATTTTACTTGACCGACTATTTAAGTTTTATACCTACACGTCTTTTGGCAGAAACTGTAATAAAGTGAGTTTCACTTGCATATGTATGTGTATAGTCGTACATACTTTCATTAACGTGAGCAACAGTCTTTAGATATTTAATACACAATGCGTTTTTTCCTAAATTCATTCATTCAAACTCATACCAAATTATTCAGAGTGGGCGATCATGTTTTATTTACTTTTGCTTGATACATAAGACTTGTTTTAAGTTTTGCTCTGCTGACACATAATTTTGCCTCGAGCCAATTAAAGACAATTTTGCCAACCAAACAAAAATAATTTTAAACACTATTCAAATAGATCACTACTTTAAACTAAAGTTTAAGTATAATTGATTGTCCAAGCAAATGTAAAATATTTAAAATCATTAAAGAAATCAAAGCCCACATTTTAAAAAGAAAGTTTAAATAAAGTTCAGGATTTGTAGCTGCATGCCGCCGACGGATAAACATTATTTTGTGATGGGTAAACATTGTAAAACCGAAAAATAAAAATTGTTTCAACTATGGTTGCCATAACAATACTATATTCTCCATAACCAATGCTGTCGGGATACTTTTATTCATTGTGGTGATGGACATCGCTGCTAGATAGTATTCATATGATTTAGTCTTAGAATTGTGTTCTTAAATGAATACCTTCTTGTATTCAAAAATTAGTTTATATTTATTAAAACATGAAAATTTATCAATATAAATGCAATAACATTATAAGCTTTGCATATAATACTAGGCTTCGGTCCAGCTCTTTCACTCAGTCGTTTTCGCCAGGAACCAATGATCAAACCCATTTAAAAAGCATGGGTTTGGACCCAAGACTATTGGGAATCGACCACCTTATAATGTAAATTGTCCTTTACTAAACAGCACTTCAAGAGGAAAACAAGGCGTATGTAAAACAAAATTGCAAAAAGTAAATAAAGCAAACAACAGAACAGTCTTTGAACTAACTCTGCATTATTTTGTAGTTAGCTGAAAGTTGGTCCGTGATAAGTGAATCATTTAATTGCCATGTTTTAAAAACAATACTTTAGAAAAATTAGCTTCAACCAGTGTTTAGTTAATTTTGAAACATGTTGTGTTTATGGCAAACATAATATTTTAGCACAATATGTTGTAGCAAGAATTTCTTCACATAATAAGTTATGTATGTTGGTTGGTCATTATTTTTTTTTTTTTTTCATTCAAAGAAACTATTGCTTCATTTTGCTTCTCCTCTTGTTGCCAGGAAACACAAACAAAAATTAATTTAAAAATTTAAATATCAATGAAAATACTTAGAGTAGGCTAATAATTTGACCTTGTTCTTTTCACTTGTTTTTATTATTAACCACTTTTCAAATACATATTTTATTAAATCATTAATTTTGGATATATTCATAAAAAAATTAAATTCAATTAAAAAAATTTTAGTAAATGTGTTTTTATTATTAACATTTTAATAATAACATAAAATATATTCATTAAAATTAAATAATTTAGGAAATTTTTAAAAATATTTGTTTGTTGGGGCATGAAATAATTTGGTAAATATTTTAACAATTTTGTATTTGGGACTTATTTGGTTATTTTTGGGCTATTTTGAGTTATTTCATTGGGGCTTATTTAATTTTGTTTGGGAGTTATTTCATTTGCTTGATTGTTTAAAATGCTACTTATTTAAACTGTATATATTTTTTTAAATATATGTAACTAGAAAACCGCTACAAGCGAAGCCAAAATTCGATACAACGAAAGTTATAAATTTCTTTAGTCGGGCCGAAGACCGGTTTTTTTTTAACTGTCCTAAGCAAAATATAAATGTCTTCAGCACGGTCGAAGGCAGGTTATTTCGAAAACTGTCGTAAGCGAAGCTGAAATTCAATGTACTGAAGGGTATAGTTCCTTCACCCTGACCAAAGGCGAGTTATCTGGAGAAACCTTGTAAGCGAATCCTTAATATCGCGTTTTATTAATTTGGGGCTCATTTCAGTTTCTTTGGGACTTTTTTCATTATAATTTTTTGGAACTTATTTAATTTTTTGAGTTGGAAATTAATTTATTGGGAGTTATTTAAGTGTTCGGTAGCTTAAGGCTTAGACGCTATAGCTAATTTTATAATTAATTTATTAGTACTTACATTTATGTACTTACTAAGCATTGAATAAATAAATAAAAATTTAAGTGCTTGTAAATATGCCCATTAACATTTTTTCTTTTTTAATTTTACATGTTTAATTAAAAATTCATAAGCAACAAAATAAAGAGAAAATTTTACGCAAACATTGAAGAAAAATAATTTGCTTAGAAGAAATATCTCCACCTTCAAAACAGTTCTAAAAATATTTTACCTTGATTTGCTAAATGGAATCGTCACTGTTTCAGCTCTGCTGAACAAGTCTAATCTCTAACTCTTGCAATTTTCAGAAAAATGGCGGATATCCGCTATCGTTCGAACCGGTTCTCAAAATTCACTGCAGTCAAAATGTAGGCTGTATAAAATTTTATTTAAATTTTTATTTTAATATGTCATGAAAATTAAAGACCGCTTTTTCATTGCGGGCCATTATTAAAACTTATTGATAGCTATCAATAGGATTTTATCAGATTTGCAGATTTAAATTCGCTTAAACTGAAGATATTTGTTTACTCGAGAATCACAGTCTTATTTTAGGTGTCATATTGTGAAATTTCAGTATAAATTTCATGTAATAATACCTGCAATGTGTAAAACAAAAAAAAAAAACAAAAAGACAAATAGAGCCATAACGTAAAATAATAACCACAGTGAAATGTAGTGTAAAGACTTGGAAGACAAAAGTTATCGGTCAACAAAACGGCGATTACATTATTATAAAATTTACAAAATCAAAAATCTGAAGACCTATAATCTCTCTTTGCCTGAATACAAAATATATGTAAAGATATTGATACACACAAAAAAATTCATAATATTTATGAATATTTTATGAAAAATTAGTCAATATTCGTTTTCACAGAATTTAAGTTATTTCACAGCATTTATGTATGCATTCGAATAGGTTAAAAAAAATACTGGGAAAGTTTTTCTGTGAATATTTTATGAAAAAATATAATTATATTTATAAAAGTTTAAATATCGTGCAATGGCAACACTAATAATCCATGCCAAAAAGTATATGTTGGAACAACACAAACAAAATTGAAAACAAGATTAGCATCTCATAAATCAGATTTGAAAGCAATTACAATGGACAATCAAAGGACACATAAACTGCACTTGCGGCCCATAGTGCAAAACTGGACATAAACCTGAACTGGATAAAGTTAGAGTACTTGAAAGAGAGACAAATTATAAAAAGAGATTTTTCAAGAGATGTTACATAATAATTCCTAACGGATAAACGAATCAACTATAAACGGACACTGAGAATTGTGCACATATATCGGTACATAATAAATAAACATAAACATTCTAATAAGATCAATAACAAAAACAGTAGTTGATAAGACTTACAAGCAAACAACTGACGAAACTACAAATTATTAAAATGTATGTATTGTTTTATTTATTTATATATGTGTATATGTGTATGTGTGTATATGTATGTGTATATATGTATATATATATATAGATATATATATATATATATAAAATTGTTATGAAATTATTGTCATTTTAATGTTTTGTTTTGTTTTTAAGATACATATGTTAAAAATCCCTGAAGATGACCAACAACGTTGGCCGAAATATGGATAAATAAATAATAATATATATACATAAATCAAATTGCTTTTTAATCAATTTATTTATAAAAGGACCTAAAGCCAAAAATTTTCCCTTCAATAAAGTTTAATGTTATTTTATGTGCCATTCTAAATAATCATCATCAAAATGTTAAAATCATAGAATCTATGAATTTTTCTGTATGTATATTAAAAAAATTAAACTGTTAGTTTTTGTCAAAACTGTGCATGTATAAAAATGTCTTAAGCAAGCCGAACAGAGAGAGAGAGGTAGAGTCTAACTGCCTGGCCCACGATGTTACTCGATATCGATCGCTCGCTTAAATACGTTGGAAACAACAAATTTTAAAATGTTCTTTTTGGTTTGAATGTATTTATGCGTATGTATTCATGTCAATTGACATCGTAGGACAGGCAGGATATTATATGTTTCTCCCACAAACTTTAAATAACATGCAACTTATACTAAAATGTATGAAAACTTTCATAAATAAATGATTTGAGAGTATTCATTTTTACATTTTTACATTTTTATTTAAAAACTACCGCAGTACCCCAGCAATCATATTAGTATTTTTTTCAGCTTGCAGTTACAATATTAATAAGGTTTTATATGCAAATATCTACGACACACACGTCCAAGCAAAATACATTTGAAGCTAATTAAAAATGACATGCCTTACGAAAGAAACTGTTTTAAAGAGCATCTCAGGATGATATTCATGGAAACGAGAAATTACCTTTGAATATTTGTTTTTTCTTGTTAACTTACGTAGATGCAAGTATTGCAGCGAATGCCATTTCTTGGCGATTTTGTTCGATTCTTACTGTAGACAGTCTTTGGGTGTTTTTGAAAAGAAGCAGAAATCTTCGCAGTTTAGGTAGAATTTTAATTCATGCTCAAAAACAAAATTTTAGGAAATCTAAAAAATATTGTGTTGCATTCCGAGAAGAAATGATAATAAATCCAAAAATAAAGCCGAAAGTGTTCAATATGTAACATTGCCATTACTGCTGGCTTAGGTCATTTACTACCCCGAAATATAATTCATTTTTGGGAAGCACGCGAGCTGTGCCATTTGTGACATTTATCATTTTCCATTCACAACCACCTTAACAGTTTTTAAAATGCCATTCCCGACTAGTAAAACCAAAACCCCAAAAATAAGTTATATCTGTACTTGGTCTAGAAAATGCAGTAATAATGTCGTTGTAACAAAAATTTTTTATTAAAATAGTACCATTTGGTTCAAATAGTACTACTTCCATTGAAGTTCAGTACCATTCCAAAATTACAATTTTCCAACACTGGGTCACACTTTAATTTAAATAGAAGAAGAAAGAAATTTACAGTATTCACCATAGCGAAACACCGAAGTAAAGGCTTCGGTCTGTAATACTACAAATATCTCAGAGCAGCGAGGAATGTGCCAAAAAAATTTAAGCTTGAAATAAGCCCCCATGGACAAACTCTATTGCAAGTCTATTTGCTAGATGAAACAGATAATATTCCGAGCTTCCAAATACACATCTATAGATTTTATTTAATAACAAATTGTAACTGTAACTTTTTTCTTAATGTAGTTGTAGAGTTGTTTTATCGGCGAAAAATTTGCAAATATTTATGGTTTATAAACGGGCGTTCAAGCTATTCATTGAATTTATAATAATAGTATTTATAATAAAAAATGTCATCTTGACGTTGAATTATCTAGTCTACAGGTTTGTCAGTTACGGCACGGAGAGGAAAAGTAAAGACAAACCATTCGTCAGCATTTTCATTTGAGCAGAATAAAACATCTGATTTAGAACGTCAAGTCAAAGTAATGCAGTAACTTAATTATAAGCAGTCGCAACTGAAAAATCGTTTTTTATTCATAATTGAGGTCACAGAACAAATCTCCAACGACTTAAAAAATTTTTCTGGCATCACTGTCTTCCCTAACTGGAAAAATACCGTTATTTGTGTTTTTATATTATTTGTACCGT